>KV751327.1:139936-161225 GCA_001698575.1 Mola mola
ACTCACCCGCAGCATCTAGCTGTAGTTACAATCAGGGGCTCCACACCAAATAAGGCAATACATGGACACTGACTGCAGGGGAGTTTTGTACCGGGGGAGGGGGGAGTAGTGACCACTTGCGCCCTCCGCCGCCGGGAGCGGGACTCACACTGCACAAAGGAGGGCCACTTCATACAGTATATAATTACAGGGGCAAACCTCAACGACCCTATTTCATAATTGGCTCTTGAATAGTGCAACTTAACATCTGACCCTCATGTTTTTCCATTTATACTGTAAATATTTCATTTTTGACATCTTTACTCTGTGGTTTGCTTCTGTATAGAATCTAATAAGATGTTATATGCTGCATTTATGGGGTGGGTGGGCGCACCCATGCAAGGGGCTTGAAGCAGATGTGCATTTTCATTATTATTTTTATTCTTATCATATTTATTAACCTATTAAACATATTACATATTACTTGCATTACTTACTCACTTACTTACTTACTTGCATTTTGCATCCACTCCATCAGTGGAAAATCTTGTATTTAAATATCCACTGCATTTATCTGACAGCTTTATTTTGTTACATTTAGAAAGATGATTTCACACAATGAATAATAAATTTACAAAATTAATATTGCATAACGCATTTGGTCTCTCTGATACCTTATGAAGAGCAGTGTGTTGTTGGGGTTCGACTGTTCCCTCTACTTTTTAAACAATGTTCAAATGATCTTATATCTTACCAAAAATCCAAGATTACAGAAAAAATATAGAAGTGAAAAAGAAATATATATAAAACTGTTGAAACTCTACCCCTACCAATAATACCATTGATTCATTATTAATTATGGCAGCTTTAATGGTTGTATGGCAGTCAGGGATGAGGCGAAGTTGTTGAATTTACTTGTGTTTATTCCAGATCCAAAGCATATCGCTTCTCTGATCGGGTAGGGAAACAACACGGGACTACACGCACTAGATCTGCAGTACACCATATGTCCAAAGGTGGCTCCCAATCACATTTATAAAACAAGACTGCTTTATTTTTGGCGAAAATCACATATATCAGTAAGTACATTTTTAACTTTGTTACACCCATCTCCTCGGAATTTCGCCAAAATCTACAAATTACCAAGGCCTGCACAATATTCTTGAAGGCAAGTACACCTGTCAACACTAGACAAAGGGTCACCAATTACAGGACAGCCAACCACGAAGGTATCCAATAAGGATGAAGTGGAAGAAGAGCCGCACAAACACTCCAACCAACCACTGACAGTAGGGTGCCTTATACACCCCACAATACCCCTTCACACTGCACTAAAAACCTATAGGCAAAAAGAAAAAGAATCTTCTTAAAACTAACCAAACATGGTCTAACCACATTACTGAAATGCGTGTCAACATGACCTCAATTCTACAGTCTAACCATGAAAGACTGGAAACACTGACCTGCAAACAGACTGCAAAGATGGATGTGTGTGCTCAATGTCTTGTCACGACATAGTTTGAATCAGTCTGTCAACTGGCTTGATAATGTGACCAAACCTAGATCTCACCTGTGTAGATAAACTAGGATTCTGAGACCGTGAGACAGTAGCTAAAGTGTGAATACTATGTGATTCATTGGCACTGTCTGTCTGTGTCACAATAGTCAGTCCATCAGGCTGTGTATGTGTGAGCATGTCTGTGTCACAACAATCTGACCATCCATCTGTGTGTCCAGCAACATCTGTACTAACGTCAGTGTCCGTCACGAGTCTCAGGTCAGAGGTTATGGACTGGTCTGTGGAGCCTTCAGACATCTCTGGGTTGCTCTGAGACACAAGAGGGACAGATCCTGTTCCTTCATTTCCAGCTCTCTCAACTTCAGAAGATTCAGGAAATGACTGAGCAACCCACTCAACAGTTCGTTCCTCAGAGTTTACAGGCACTTGACCACTCTCCCTCTACACTTGCTGAGATCCTGAGCCAGAATCATGGTCTTCCTCCATGCCATCCGGCAAGGAGTCTTGTCCATCATTTGAGGCAGAGTTGTCGCTTGACCTCGACAATTGAGCAGAAGGCGAGGATGAACCTGGGTCCGAGGGCACACTTCACAGGACTACAGGAGACACAGCAGCAGACTTGGGCATCTTACCTCACATCAGGTACTCATGACCAGGCTCAAGGCAAACTGCTGAGTTACTTCTGACAGTGCCTATCTTGTAAGGAACCTCCTCAAGGAGCATGGAGAGGAACTGCTCAGACTCTGGATCGCCAGCAGGACAAGTGACAGACACAGCTTTCCAGTAGGCACTATTTATACTGACGAAGGATATGCTTGATGACGTTGGTGTCTACGATCATACTCGTCATGCTAGCCCTGGACAACGAGAGTGGGAACCGTTATCTTGCTGCCATACACCTCCATTTCCAAATAGACAGCTAACTTAGGCATGACACGGCGACCACAACAGCCAATGAGGACGACATCTGTGCAGAACTGATGATGTACTGTAATTACTCCAGCTTCACTGAGCTTCATTTTGGCGGTCTCATTGATGGTACAAGCCATAGAGTCGCTGTCTAGCATCGCATTCAAGGTCACTGTATTACCAAATTTTACAAGTGTGTAGAAAAGACTGTCACTGCCAACAACTTTGTGTATGTTCTCATAGACAACTTGAGTCTTACTACATGAAATCTTGTGTGTTGCATAAATGGTCTCTGCATCAGAAATATCTTCACACTGGGAGGACAAATTAACGTCCATACTGTCTCCCCCTGAATATGGGTTAACTAGTTTCCCTTAGACTGAGAGGAAAACTTGGTGGGGCAAATAGTCTTTGTGTGACCCGGGGCTAGACAGGCAATGAGTGACGGTGGAGTGTTTACTGTCATTGCAGACACGACAGGCCCACTCACGATTACCACTCTGGAATCTTCCTCCATGGGGTGCGCTACTACACTGTTGCACTCTACCCATCATCTGCTCTAACACTGACATCATGCGAGAGAGAATCCTTTCTTCAGCCTCTTGAGTCTTCTGTAAAACAGCTGGCATAGAGGGACCAGAGGGAGAGCCTGGGGTTTGAGGTGGGGCATGGCTCTGAGTCAGGACGCTGACAGAGGGGGAACATTGTGCGTGGCTCACTGGACTAGGCACTGGGGCAGAGGTTACAGCAGTGCACTGACTGTGACATTGCTCAGGCGAAGGCTGACTGTATGCCGCTGGGCTGGACTGGCTGGCTAGGGTGGCGGTATGGCTGTTTACATCTCTGTGTGCTCTGCCAGAGGCTCACCACTCTCTCTGATAGTCATCAATCCTCAACTGTATGTCGCATGCGCTCCACTCATGAATAGGCTTACACTTAAAGATAGAAGAAAGCTCAGCATTGGGGCAATGCTTGACAAACATGCGCGCTATCTCCGCATCTGAGTTATTCATCTGCCTACCTTGTCTGCAGATGCCTTCATCAGCAAGGTCAGCTGCTCTGTTTATTCTCAGCCAATAATCAACTGGGCTCTCGCCAGGTTGGGGCTTGGTGGAGTAAAAATCAGCAAGTGGGAGACATGATGACATATCACTGAAGTACTGAAGGAGAATATCAAAAATGAGGTTGGGGTTCAGAGTCACATCAAGAGTCTTGTCGCTACGCAGAGCAACCCTCACAACATCTCTTGCTTTTCCCATCAGCTTTCCCATTATCTCTTCAGCCTGCTCATCCACAGGACACTTCTGCTTTCTGAGATAAGCCTTAGTCAAGTCAATCCAGTCCTGGATTGGGTATTTGTCAGAACCGTCACCTCTGAATAACTTCTTAGGCTCTTTGTCTGATTTTACATGCACTGTAACGTGCGAGTCTGTCTGTTTATCAGTGCTAGAGTCAGTGCCTGTGTGTGTGGGTGAGGTGTTGAGAGTTGTGACACTCTGGTGTTCATTGTCTACATTAACTACACCAGCAGCCATCAGCCTGGCTAAAATGGACCCGCCAATCTGAGCTCGCAACTGTCCCATCATATCTGTGAGATAATAGCGGCGGCATCAACGCTGCAGGGTGTGGATGTGAACTGGCCAACAGGAGTACAACCTGGGTTCTGACTTAACCCTGTACCCCTACCGCTGTCAGCTAATGGCTTGGAATAACCTACCTCCCTACCGACCAACCCACGTCCCACAGCACCACCATGCTTTGTGTATTATGAAAAGTAGAACACAAAAAAAAAGAAGAGTAATGAATAATGCTTAAAAAAAAAAAAAATCCAATACTAGAATAATATAAACACAGCCCTACACTGCCTAACCATATATCAAAACAAATCTGACCACACTTGATCCTTCACACTTGAGCTGGACTTCCGCACAGCATCCACGGCGATTGGCGTTAGGCTTTGAGATCGATGGGTCACGGCACCAGTGTAACGGTTGTATGGCAGTCAGGGATGAGGCAAAGTTGTTGAATTTACTTGTATTTATTCAATTGTATTTATTTGTATTGTGTTTATTTATTTATTATTATTCATCCAAAGCATACCGCTTCTCTCATCTTGGAAAAATAAAACAAAACATTGCCTTCAAACTGTGGTGTACATGTATACAGTATCGGATCCAAAGCATATTGCTTCTCTGATTGGGTAGGGAAAAAACACGGGACTACACACAGCAGATCTGCAGTACACCATATGGCCAAGGTGGCTCCCAATCACATTTTGTCGAAAATCCCATATATCAGTAGACTACATTTTTAACTCTGTTACACATGATCTCTTTTAAACATATCAATAATACTCAGTAATCAGTAATTACTAATAGTTTTTGCTGCTAATATTGATTTAAGTATTTTTTTTTAAAAAATACAATTTGTAATGGAATAGAAGGTTAACTGCAACTACTCCAGTCTGAGGGTTTGTTCATTATGTGGCCCGGACAAGTCTGAATTGCATGTGACTGGACCAATCATTGCAGACAATACATGCCACCTCATACCTTCTCACCTGTCGCCCAAATGTTTCCACTCTCTTTAAAAATGTCTGTGGTGATTGGACAATATGGGTGAATGCAATTAGCTGCTTCCAGCTTTTTTCTGGCAGGTGATGTCATCCTGATGTAAGAACCATCCTGTACGCCTTCCATCTTAGATGAGGAGGCAACAAATGTGTGTTTTCAGATTCTATGTTTGGGATGTTTAGACTATTGCCTTTAGCTAGCCCAAACAAAAGTGAGCATTTTCAGTGACATATTTCAGTTTCTTGGTTTCATAACCCCTTGATAAGGAGAAGAATAAGGAGAAAAGAAAGAGGGTCATAAAATCCTGTCCATATTTGACATTAGACCATTTTTCAGTATGTGCTTCATACTGTCAGCAGAAAATTAAGGGGAAGTCATAGCTTTGCTGTAATCTATGCCTCTGACTCGTTTGTTTTAGTGAGAATGTGTGAAGTGGTTTGCAGCCCTGTGTGCAGTGCTAAACAAGAGGCTGATTGGGCGCAGTGTGTGAAAATGGGAAACTGTTGCCACCCACTCTGATACTATAAGAATAGCATCACCCGGAGGAGAGCCCGCATTCATCACTGCAGTGTGCTGTCTAAGTTTGAATTACTCCATGAGCTCTCAGTATATTCATTGCATGCTATTCCTCTTCTCCTGTCAGTACCATTGAGCAAGCCACAGGTTTAGCTTAAATTGTTCCCTGGATGCTCTACAGTGGTTGCCCTCTGCTACTACTGCCAATAAGCTTAATTTGTTTTCATATTTAGCAGTTTGTCAGATGTATAGTCATCACATAGCATCACACTGTGTCACGTGTCACACATGTGATACTGCTTTGTAAAGTAAGCTATTTTTTTTCACAGAAATATTGAAGGAACAGTAGTAACCTTTAACTTGTGCTTTCCATTATACTGCCTTTGCTCTCATTGTGAACTCATTGAGGCTGGAGGCTGAACTAACTATACATTATGGGATTCGGGTTTGTAACAGGATTTGGTTCAGATTTCCAAAACCATATTAATGATCAAGTCTCCTTTCAAATTTCATGTATGGCCTTCCCAGGCTGGATCACAACATTTTTAATGAGTAATAGTCAGGTTCTGCTTAAAGATAAAATATAAAACATTTCCACATTAAAATGTCAAAAAATTAGTTGGCCTTATATTTTAACTTATGATTTTCTAAATTTTGTAACAGTGTTCAAAAAAAGAAATTGGTCATTTTATTCAAAACTCTCAACTTTCCAAACAGGACATAAATAACAATTCAAAATATTACCAAGTACAAGAACATTTTCATCAACTCCCATGATCCCTCACCACCTTACTATGCCATCAAGCTTTTATTGAATATTATCCGGAAAATGTACTTAATGTACTAAAAGCAAAAGTATTCATTATTTAGAAAATGTCCTTTCAGAGTGTTATGAAATATCACATTACTGAACATCATTACCGAATGTTGTATTTTGTCCATCTGCAGCCTGATTCGGGGCTAGTTTTCTAATGCACCATATGTGTGTATGTGAAACCTATAAGCTAGTGACAACAGCTTCTAATTGAATGTAGGGCAACAATGTTGGAAATGATGTTCCTCTCTGAAATATATAGTAAATGCTATATCATCTCACTATCCCAGTTCAAAGAAACACAAAGCACCATAAAGAATCACTAGAGGGAGCCACATAACAAGCTAGAGAGATCAGTATGAGCTAGTATTGGTGAGCTCTCTGTTCTATCTGCTGTTTGTTTGTCAAAATTCCATTGTTTCAATGGAATTTTGCTTTTCTCAGTGTTGCTCACTTGCAGGCAACAATTCAGCCCTCTGAAGTTCAGCAAGTGTTGAATTCATGAACAGAATGTCTGCTTCAATAGATTCCTTATTTAAAGTTTTTTAAAAGCTATTTAATCACTGGCATTATGAGCTTTATATGTTAATGATGGACGAAGCCTACCCATTATTGTGACAGTTTGCAATGAAAATTGTGGAATGGAGGACATTATGCACCTACAGGGACCAAAGGAGAGCATTTATTTAATCCTATTGTTCAACTGTTTCAAATGAATCCTGAATGTAAATGCATGCTGATCCTGGTGTGTGTGTGTATGTATGTGTTTTGAATTTTGCATTCACAGATCTCTTTTATTGGACTGTTATTAAGGCTGGGGGCTCCAGGGTTGGGGTGAGGAGAATTTTTCAGATTCTCCCTATAGGCCAGACACACACAGAGACACACAAAGGCAAGGCATTCTTGATGGCTCCTGGCACAGAACTCCTTATTTAGTCAAAAAGCTGAAGAGCCACATCTCTATCCGTCATAACAACTACTGCTGCTCTGTTACTCATGGTCAGAAAACCATTCCAAAGACCTCCTTTAACCAGCATTTAACCAGGTAAAAGTCTCATTGAGACCAGGCTACAAGGCTAGAATAAGCATACAAACATTGTTACAAAAGAAAACATATATAGACATCCACAACTGTAACAAAACACAATATCCAGCTAAAAGGAAATATAACATTAGGAAAACGAAAAAAGGCCAACATTGCAACAGTAGTAACTCTCACAATGCCTAAAAATGGAACAGTCCTATAAACATTTATAAGGAAATCTTTACTTTACAAGAAATCAGTTGAGAAAATTAAACACGTTCCTGACTTCCAGTGTCTTGACTATGAGTCACTGGAATTCTTCATAATTCCCACAATGCTATGGCGCAACTCACAAACATAAGCAACCTCTAGGACAGGCTGATATCATCAGAGCTCTTTCATCAGTCTGTACTTTAAAAGGTAGTGTAATTGCAAATACGGGATATGAGTCAAGGAAGACATTATGCAGTTTTCACAGACTAAGTAAACTGAACATTTGTGTAAAACCTACTGATTGCCACTTTAATTTTAATTTATATAGTGTTTCTTAACAGTCCGCCATAAGGGATGTGAGGACGACAAAGAAGGGTTCACATGCATGGACATGCATGCGCAGCAGTCCTAGCTACCCAGAACAAAGAGCAGAGTAGATCAGATTAAAATGTTTACCGACTGACGTCACTGTTTGTTCAGGACTCTATTACTACACTATATCTTCCCATAGTCGAAAGTTATATATAGTAAATTATATTAATGTTCTTGGTCAGTAGACTATAGCAAACAGTGGGAAATAGTAAGGCTGGCAACTAGATGCTGATCCACTCTGTACCCTCTTTAAAGATAAAGCTGTGCACATGATGACATCACATAAACATATGCACACAGACAAAGGAAGAAATTTAGACTAAAGTGTGCAAAAATAGGCCTGCTGTCCATGCCTGCAGACGTAATCAACTGCACAGAAAAGAAAAACACAACTCTGTGACGTTATGCAGAGGCTCTAATATTTATTCTGCACTATTATATTGACAGCAGTGGTGAAAGTGGAGAAAAAGTAGTTAAATCTAAAAAAAAACATAAGCTTTGGTGCGAACCAGGATATGATTTCGTTCTACCGTGCAGAGCCTCTTACATTATGCCGTCAGTGTGCATGAGTGGTGAGCACTGTTACCGCACAGCAAGAAGATCCAGAGTTGGATTACCGGCCGGGTCAATGTCTCTGTGTGGAGGTTTTGTGTTCTCTCCATGCATGCATTCTTGAATGCTCCGGCTTCCTCCCACATTCTTAAGATATATAAATTAGGTTAAGTTGGTGTAAATTTGAGTGTGAATGGTTGTTTCACTCTACATGTTAGGCCTGTGATGAACCAGAGACCTGTTCAGGGTGTACCCCGCCTTCACCTGGTGACGCTGGGATAGATTCCAGCTCCCCTGTGACCCTGTAAGATAAGTGGTGATAGACAATGGATGGATGCATGGTTTGGTATTTTAACAGTCAAAGACCAGCCATGAAGATTACCTGAGTAATCCCAGACTTCAGGCTATTTTATCAACAAGTGATGATCAAGCAGACCCAAACATCTCTCAGACCCAGTGCAAGTTCTGCAGCCTGAGTAGCAGCTTTTCTCTTTGGGCTTACAGCGCAGGGTTCCCCTGAGCAGACACCAAGGGTTTAAACATTCCTCTACCCATACTGTTCACTATTGAATGTAGGTTTCTTCTTTTGGGTTGTTAATTATTGTTGTCATATTGTTTGTACACCTGGGTGAACCTTTTCTGATATAGACAGGCATCCAAATAATTAAAGCTGTTTTTGCTGTAGGTTTATACTGCAGTCAAAGACAAATTAACGGCTTCTGGTATATTATCTTAGCATTTTAGAATGCTGAAGGTCCTTTTCACAGTTGACATACCTGGTGTATATTAGTATAGAATATTACATTAACATTTCAATCACTAACAAATACAAGTGAAAGCATTCTAATTATGTATTTTGTCAATTTTAGAGTTTGTTGTCGGTTATAAAGTTGAACAGAGAGTAGTAAAATATGAGATATCATATTTTTAAAAGTAACTTGCAACAAAAGCTGTAAGTGTCAAAAACCAGTGAAGTGTAGTGTATCAAAAATTTGCTTCAGTATTTAACTATTTAAGTGTTGTCTCGTTTCTTACCTTGTCTGTGCCAGCAGGGGGGGGTATAGATGAGCTGGTCTCAGAGGTGGGGAGGTCACATGGGTGTGGCTCTGTGGTTGCTTTTGAGAGAGCACAACAAAACATTCTGAAACAGGATTATACACAGATTTTTATTTTTATAAATTATCAAGCAAGATGACCTATGATGAAATTTCTCCATAGCCGCACACTCTCCTGCAAAGTCTCTGTCTCTAGTCTATAAGTGGCTAATCTTGACTCCTTTCTTTCCTTCTCCTTTCTCTCAAACGCAGACAAGCTAGAGAGAGAGAGAGGGAACGGCCAGCTGAAGTTGAGCAGACTCCACCCAGAAAAAAAGCCAGCAAACCGAGAGACAGACGAGGCCATAAAAATGAGTGGTCCACACCCCCGGCTCCACCAGAGCGCCGCGCCCGCTCCCAACGCTTTCTCCACGGACAAGGACGCAGACATGCCCGCCACGGAGAAGGACCTGGCCGAGGATGCGCCGTGGAAGAAGATCCAACAGAACACCTTCACCCGTTGGTGTAACGAGCACCTGAAATGCGTCAACAAGCGGATCGGCAACTTGCAGACGGACCTCAGCGACGGGCTGCGACTCATCGGGCTCCTGGAAGTCCTGTCCCAGAAAAAGATGTTCAGAAAATACAACCAGAGGCCCACCTTCCGCCAGATGCAGTTGGAGAATGTGTCGGTGGCCCTGGAGTTTCTGGACAAGGAGAACATAAAGCTGGTATCCATTGGTGAGTCGGATGAGTGAAGTGCTGAGTGGAATGAATGAGTGCCAGCGCGTGCATTTGGCTTTGGCAGCTCCCCACCTTCAACCAGGTGGGTTCTCTTCTTTTAGCTCCTTGTTCGTGCAGACCTGTTTGCTGACTTGAGTGATGCTTAGCATATGATAAATGAGACTGCAATGCAAAATAGATGGTTGAAATGACAAGAATCATATGCATGCGCTCAGGTTCAAATAAAGTTGAGCATAGTGATGCATAGTAGAAAAATATTCTATCATCTTGATAAGAGAGAGTGCGAGAAAAACACTTTGTTCTCCGGTGAACAAGGGTGAAATACATCTGGAAAGTTGCCAGTTGTAGGTAACAGTGTATGTCCAGGTGCACAGCGCTTTTATTTCCAGTTGTCTACAGTTGAGGCTGTTTGGGAGGAGGGTCTCTGTTAGTGCAGAGGGGGCCCCAGGCTCTGTGTTCCCCTGCTGCTTTAGCCAGGCTGGGCTGGCCCAAACTAAACTCTGTGGACTGAGATGTCATTCAAGCTTCACAGGATAGAGCTGATACTGCCCCACACACACACAGGGCTATTGTCTGTGCTCATGTTGTGCTGTGGACTGGGCATGGATCCTCATCACATTGGACAGGACTTGGCTCACACTTGGGGACATTAAATTTATTTATTTAATGGGCTTTGCTTACAGGCAGCTGCCTGCCTGCTTGCACCACTGGTGGTTTTGCAATTATTTTTGTGACTGCAAGTGATTTAAGTCATTTTCTGTAGAGCTTTGATTCAGAAATAAGAGAACATTCCTGAGCTGAATGTTTGATATGACTTTTACAGAATAAATCACCTCACTGTTTCAATCTAGTGAGACTAAAAAAAATGACTCCTATTAGATGAAATGTCCTCCCAACACCTGAAGCACAGACAGACAGACGACAAACTTGACAGACAAGAAGAGCTCTGTGACTCAGAAATGGGTCCCCCCTCTGCCTTGCTTTAGGTTTCCATTGGCTTCCTGCTGCAGCCAGCAAGGTCAGATATACTTGTTTGAACCTCCTTACAAATCTGGTTGCGTCCAAAACTTGACGTCAGCGGATGAAGGTGGAGTTACTGCGGACATCAGTACAGATATTGTTTATCAAGGCTGTGGTTAGAAGATACCATCAACACAAATGGTGTAGTCCTTTTTGACATGCCATGTGGCTAAGGAATGTTTTCTGTGTTGAGAGGTCACAGAAGGAGATTTCTGTACCATGCATTTTTCTGATCTTGATACCAGCTGATTGTGTGTAATCAAAGATCTCAGCTGGTATTCTGGGCACTGTACCCAGCCCCTATGAATTATCCCAGTTAGCTCCGTCTGTCTGCTCTTGCAGTTGACTCGCCTTCCCCAAAGCTGCTCCCCCTGAATGATTTCATCTGAAGATGAGAGAGTAGCCTCATCTTTCTACTTCCTTCTTTCACTGCAGAAAAATGGGCACACCCAGCAAGCAACCCTCACCACAAATGACCAAACTGCCATCATGGCTCACCATGATGCACTGGCTCCCTCCCTCTGTCTTTAATTTAGACTGAACCTCGTGCCATCTGTCTGTTTTCTTTTTTTCTTTATTTTTTTTTGGATGTTTTAATTTAAGATCGAAATTTTCATGTCCCCCGCCTTTTGAAACCATTTCCCCAGCCTTCTCTTTCTGGCATCCTGACACGACCACACCTCTTTCATTTCTCTTTTTTTATTTTTTTTTATTTTTGCTTGCTTCTAAAAATGGAAACATATTGATATTCAGTGGCGCCCGTGCAGCACTGTCATCATGAGCTTGTAAATTGCTCACATGCCACTCGCATTGCGTGGATTGCAAATAATATGAAGCTGGAGCCAACAGCTAGTAACGTTGGCATAAAGGCAAAACACAAGGGGAAACATGTAGCATAGATCTGCGCCCAAAAATCCACCAAAGAGAATCTTCTCACTACCATGGTTTGTTTGTTTGATCCATGCAAAAACACAAGTGAAAAAAGTTTACCCGGTTTCTAGCCTTTATGCTAAACTATGCTAACAGTCTACTGGCTGCAGCTCTATACTGCACAGACATGAAAGTGGTATCAATGTTTTTAGCAAATACCTCCGTTTACCAAAATGTCAAGAGTTACAGATTAACTTTCTGTCCGTCATTAGTGTATTGTTTCAGCTAAGATACTGTCTTACTACCCAGAGGGACAGTTCAACCCCAAATTTAAAAATAAATACTTCTCCTCTTACCTGTAGTGTTACTTATTCATTTCGATATTTTTGGTTTGAGTTACAAATTTTGGAGGTATCAGAACAGAGATGCCTGCCCTTTCTCCAATATAATGGAACTAGATACACTTTATTTGTAGTGCTCAAAAATCAACAGTAATGTCTCTTCATTACAACCCATTACACGTACGCACACCTGCTTGTGCTCGAGTCAGGCCTAGATGTAAACATTAATGATGTCCTTTGTTAGCTATCCTCTCTTCCATGAGTAGAAGCATGCCAGCTTCTGCATTTTGATCTGGACTAACCGGGTCAAGATTGTGGAAAGATGCATTGCTTTTGAGATTTTCAAAAGTACTTTTTTGTATTATGATCACCACGGGTGAAGTGTCATCAGCGTCGTCTCGCACTGGTGGGAAGGCAGACATCTCTACAACTAATATCTCAAAATCTAGCAACTCACACTAAAAATAACAATATAGATAAACTGCACTACAAGGGAAAAGTGCATTTTTGAGTTTTGGGGTGAACTGTCCCTTTAACACTACACTTGCCAAACTCATTTTTATCATTATGTGTGTCTTCCAACAGCGTTAATCACAGTGCAATCACATGTGTCATTAGCATCACTGACATGAGGACTGAGAATTTCTGCTCAGCAGTGCGGTCCACATCCATTGTCACTTTCCTAGGCCAGACTGCAGTTTAGTGTTCACCGTATTGAGGTTTCAAACTAACAGCTAATCTCTCTTTCTGCAGTTTTGACAAAATCCCTCATGATCTGGCATCAGAAGCAGACATGTGATTCCTAATAAATCCCAGGGAAAGCTCATATGTATTCAGTCAGGAACACAGTTAAAGAGAGAGGAGGGTGACATCTAGCCGGCTGCAGAATAAACCGGGGGAGAGCTCGGTGATGTTTCTCTGGGCTGTAAACCCTCCATGTAATTGCCTTGGTCCTGCAGATTTAGTTGGCTGTGACTATAGAACATCTATACAATTATCTCTGGTCTTTAAATCTGGTTATGTGGTTGTCATGTTTAGAGGCAGTTCACTAGCATATTCCACTATGCACATTACACCCATGTTTGAACAAGTGCAATCATTTCGCTTGGCTTCATCCTGTTCAGCAAATTAAGACCTGCTTTGCTGACTGTTAACTAAACAATGTGCTGATGCTTAGATGTTATTCTTTTTAAGCTTCCCGTCAGCAGCGTCTTTGCTGTGGCCTGTTAGAAGCCTAGATTTTAACAACAAAAAAATGTCGTTATCTGTGCTAGACTGCACCTCTGTGGACTTGGTCATTACTGGGAGATGGCAGCGACGGTGCCAACCTCTCCCTATCGTCCACACAGGCCGGATGTGAATCAAACAGAGCTGTGGTGTAACTTAGGACCGGGCTGTCTTCCTCCTGTTACACGCTTACATAACAAGGCAATGTGTTCTATATTACTGATTAAAGAAGGAAATAAACTTGCAGAAATTATCCCTATGCTGTTGTAAAATTACATTTTAACTACCTAAAATTGGTGCTGTGTAAGTATTTAGAGAAAAAATAGTAAAACTGAAATCCTCAACAGTAAAACACACCATTTCTCACTTCAGCACACTAAAATTTTTGATGCTGCAGCTTTACTCTTTCTGGATTGACTTGGCTATTTTGAACATTTCACTTCATGCATCTCAGTTTTGCCAACATTCAGCCACCACTGGCTGGTGGTCACATAGACCAAGTGAAGCTGTAGCAATATATCCTTAAAGGGAGTCCTGTCAGGAGTGCTGGGACAACCATAGCACTGGTCTTAGAGAGTGATCTGCAAGCAAGTTCAGTTGTGGATCAGGATCAAAATGGGCAACACCTCCTAAGGTGATTGAGAACGACCAAGCTAAGATCCTGTGGTACTTCCAGATCCAGACGGATAAGATGGTGGTGGCTAATCAACCGGATATCGTGGTGGTTGACGAGCAGGATAAGAAGGCAGTAGTGGTAGATGTCGCAATCCCAAGCGATAGCAACATCAGGAAAAAGGAACAAGAGAAGCTCGAGAAATACCAAGGGCTGAAAGAGGAGCTGGAAAGGATGTGGGGAGTAAAGGCATCGGTGGTACCAGTGGTGATAGGAACACACGGGGCTGTAACCCCCAAACTGGGAGAGTGGCTGCAACAAATCCCAGGAATAACACCTGATATCTATGTCCAGAAGAGCATAATCCAAGGAAAAGCTAGGTGCTGTCCAGTTATTCATCCTTGAGACTCTTTCTTGGATGCCTGGATGTTAACTAGATCTTGTTTTGGGAGATGGCTGTGGTCCTCAAGTCCACAAACCATTCAACATTGGTGTTATGTGATGCTTCTTTCTCCCATATGGCCTTCCAGTACAGTTCAGTCTCATCCCTGGGTGGGTCCGTTCTCATCTTACTAGCCTCCCACTGAGAGTTCACTTTGGATGGTTTAGTGGTGAACATCCTGTTGCTTCTCTGGGCCTCCATGTCTCTAGTGTACCTCTCTCAGCCGGGCAGCCAGGGCTGTGAGCCTCTGTTTAGCAGTCTCCAGTGCCTCAGTTATGGACAGCTTGATGTACTTCTTAAGTACTTTGGTGGTTTTGCCCTTCTCCAACTCTGATAGCTAACCGTGTTGCCTTGATCTTGGCCTCCAACCTTCTTCTCCATGGAGGATAATGCCCCATATCGCTCACATTCAACTTGTAGCAAAGCATCTCTAGGATTACTGTTGCTTATATCAGCTTGTTGGTCTCAGTGATGGCTGGTATGGATGGTATGTAAGGCCATTCACATCCTCTAGCAGACCTTCTGAGGGTATTCTGCCTCTAAGCCTTGGTAACCGTTCCCAGGGGTTCCAGGTATCCATGTAAGACATTATCGTCCTTTTCAGGTCAGCTGCCCTTGTTGTTATTGTTATTGGGGCTTGGAACCCAATCGCTGAGCGTGGGGGTGAAGAAATCCCCCCACCGACCTGTCGTCTATGATGCTATTGCAAGTTGCTCCCCCTTGCTGTAGCATCGTTGTTCATCGATCTCTAGTTGTGATAGTAATTGTCGATTGCGAACGTTGGAACATTGAGTTGTGAACTGTTTCCTCGTTAGCTTGGATGTAGGGTTTCGTAGCATCCATAGGTCCCACATCTGTTGCGTGTATCCCCTGAATCCACCTGTCTACCTGCCTAGTCTTACCTCGGTCACTTAAATTTTGACAGCTGACAAGATGAGTTTGTTTGAGTTCTCTCTCCCTGATTAAAACCATCTGCACATGGACTGGATTTTTGATTCTTTGTGATTTTTTTGCAGCACTGATCAATTTGTTGAGCACAAAGTAAAAAACACCAAACCGAATCGCTTTGGCCTACCTAGATATTATATATCTCATCCTGTCACCAAACTGTTTTCAGAGTAAGCTGTTTATTGCTGCAGTAATCTATAATTTATTAATTGTATTGACAGGCCCACAAAGAATTATTACTAACTCAGCAGTTCTCCTTAGCTCTTATTTTAAATTGTCTGCTTTCATGACCTGTGTCTTTGCAGTTTTAGTTTCAGGCAGCAGGAAGTGTTTTCAACAAATACCCCTGAGTCATTTCTACCGTTTTCCTCAATGCTTGATGAGGTGCTTTAGCTTGTTACTTTTTTTTAGCTGTTCCTGAAATTATTCTTCTACATTTCATGTCTTCATCTATATTAAAAATCACTGGCATGTCATATAGAAATTCTTAGCATCTCAGGATGCTGACCTGTCTAGTGTTTGGTCATAGCTGCAGCAGTGTGCCAATCACATTCTGCATTAAATCAAAGACTTGTTTTGGCTGGCTGTGAGCTTAACATTCCATGATTTTTATTTTTTATTTTTTTTATAGAGAGGGAGTGAATGATCAGAGAAGTTTGGGTAGAAGATAGATACTTGGTAAATACCTTAGAATTTACCTCCAGATATGTTCTACACTACCCAAAAATACTCTGTTTAGCATATATTGCTCCCCACAGTAAATAAAGACTTTGAAAAGGTCGTGTATGTGTGCTTACAACTGATTTTTGCTATCGATAAAAATCCACATCATCAGTTAATGCTGGTCTGGACAGCATATCTGAGTGATTACAACAGTAATGTTGGGGCACATGGCAGCATCATTCGCGAGTTCTGAATTGTTTTGCTGTTGTGGAGTATCAAATGTAATCAAATGCAGACAGAAACAAGATAAAACGTAGTAAAAGGTGAACTGTGGCCGAGTTAAATGTTGGGAACTAGTGAGATGACAGTGTTTAGCTAGTCAGGTCAAAATTGATCACTTCCTGCCATCTTATTAGCATTAACATAACTTGCTGCCTGCACAGGCGAGGGCTGGTCAAGTGGATACTGAATATTAACAGAGTGCGCATTTCCATTCGGCACACTGGTATTCAGACTATTGCATTACATCAGAGTTGGAATCATGCCCCGACAGCCCATGCCTCATGTTAAGACTGAGCAAGTGGACACAGAGCAATAGATTCTTGAAGTAACTCACAGAAACCTATTGTTAAGGGACATTTTTAGATAAACTGGCCCATTGCAAAAGCTGCAATGACACTGCACAGTTTCTATAGAAAATACTAAAAAAATCAAACAAAAAATGCTCTGGATGATGACAGCTATTGAGTTTCTCCTGTGTTCTCCATATTTGGCCTACAGATAGACACAGTTTGTATTGCTGTTCCGTTAAAGTGTCTGGAGGATGTACTTTTCCAGACCTTAATAATTCTTCGTCAAAACCAACCTCTGCTCCTGTGGTCGTATGGTTATGGTTTGTTCCAAAAAACAAATGTATGGTATTTGTTAAACCTCCTCATTCATCAAACAGTGCGCTGCCTGTGTCCTTCTCTCACCTCTCCCCCCTGCTCTCATGGTCTTCATTTTTCTTTGTGCGCCTCTCCCCTAAAACCTAATTTTTCTCCTTACTCGAATGAATATATTTCAGCCCATCCTCAACGAGTGCTATTGTCAGTGTGGGCTTTAAAAAATGTTCCACACAGCACTTTTCCACCCTCCCCCCCTCCTTTCTTTCTTTGCCCTCCACTTTCTTTCCTGCCTTCCATCCCTTCTCCTGTCTCTCCTCCCTCCCCCTGTAACCAGAGCCCATGGAATTGGAGGCCTGCCAGGATCCAGTTTGCTTCTGCCCTTTTAAGGCTAAAAACCAGGGGGAACTTTTTTCAGTGGAGGGATTTGGAGAGAACAGAGGGAGGGAGGGTGACTGGAAGGAGTAGAAAGCAAGAGGAGGAAGTGTAGTAGCTCCACTGTGGCTTGTTGCATGGACTAAGAAGTGGGAGGGCGAAAGACAAAAGCCCTTCAAGATTTTTATCTTTGGGATGATTGAAGCTACGACCTGAATACATTTCATGTTATGTCAGACTTGAAAGTTGTACAGCAATAAGCAAACAATTTAGAGAAATCTGTTATGGGACCATTTCGTATGTGTGTGTGTGTGTGTGTGTGTGTGTGTGTGTGCGTGCATGTATCTGCCCCCACGTGTGTTTGTGTGTGATAAGAGCTGTGTGGAATGTGCACCACATCCTTAATGTGTTCTGTCTGACTTGCTTTTAATAACACCAACCCACCACTTTTCCAAGCATGACTTGTTCTCTCTCTCTCTCTCTCTCTCTCTCTCTCTGTGTGTGTGTGTGTGTGTGTGTGTGTGTGTGTGTGTGTGTGTGTGTGTGTGTGTGTGTGTGTGTGTGTGTGTGTGTGTGTGTGTGTGACATTAATATATGTCAGCTAACAATTGAAGATGGAAATGCTACTTCTTATAATTCTGAGAACTGTTTGTTTTTTATTCCGAAAACATATGCCACTGATCCGTGAGTTTGTTCTAGTGTCTTGGACATATTTCTCATCTATGTGGATGTAAATAAACTGTTAAAACGTGGGTCTGCAGCAAGCTGTTGTCACACTCTTGACATCATACTGCTGCACCTAGGTAATGCAATAATAATTTACAAAGAAAGGGACTGGATTGGAGGGGGAAAGTAGTTTGAGCACAACAACTAATTTAAGAACTATATAATATTAAATCACCCCTCTGTTCTCAGTATGCCATAGCCTTCTTACCAACAAGTAACTACAGGTTAACTTCTTTTTAAACTCCAAAATGCCAAATTATCATTTGGCATCAGTTATTGCCTTTAATGGCTAGATTAAACAATAAGAAAAAAAAATTTATAATGATATTTAATAATAGGCGCAGTGTTTAGCTCACAGCAAGAAAGTCATGGGTTCGATTCCTGGGGCAGGGCCTCTCTGTGCGGCGTTTGCATGTTCTCAGTGTGGTTGTTTGTCTCTATATGTCAGCCCTGCAATGAACTGGACGCTGGCGCCCAGGGTTTACCTTGCCTTCGCCAGATGATGCAGGGATAGACTCCAGCCTCCCCCCACGACCCCCAACGGGATAAGCGGTAGAAAATGGATGGATGGATGGATGGGTAACATATATGGTGAACAGGGCAACTGAAAAATAGTTATGGACTGATTTGGATGAAATTTTCAGAAGTGGTCAGAAACTGACAGAGGAAAAATTTGTTACATTTTGGTGGTAATCCAGATCATCGTCTAGATCCATACATTTTTTAAAGGACTCTTTGCCTTACTCTTTAAAGTGCTTTACGTGGTGGTTGAGGTATACACATCAGCCAATTAAAATTTTACGGAAATAAATACCTACCAACATTTTGGTTTTATTTTATTTCTGAACTTAATTTCGGACTGACAATATAAAAACTGAGGGAAAAAAAGCATTGTCATAACATTTACTCATATTTTTTGTGTATTTTGTGTATGCTATACAGAAAAACAAGGGGCCAAGAACTGAGTCTCAGGGAGCGCTACAGGTCAGAGGGGCCACTTAAAAGAAGGTTCCAAAACAATGACACAGAACTTTCTATTTGCTGAATAAGATTTAAAACCAGTCTAGAACTGCCTTCCTATTGACAGACCACCTTTCAAGGTGACCTGATGCAATTAAGTGAGTTCCTGAGTTTTATTTGAAATAAAACAAAATCCAGAATCAACTGTCAGTAAAAGATTGTTTCATAATTTTAATGAGGCCAGTTTTGTCTTCTGACATTCATGGAAGCCTGATCGAAATTTGTCAAAAATTAGGGTCATGTATTGGTACATGGATTTGTGTCTGAACAGATCTGTGTTGGGAGGGACGTCAAGACTATGTAGACCTGCTGTTTAGTTTTGTTCTTTGCCTTCCAACATCTCAGGACTAATCTGCTCCAGGTGTTACAGTACAACCTGAATAATGTGCAGAACCTCTTCTTCCTGTCGCTTTTTCCTCTTCCCTTCCCTCCCTCGAACTGACTTGCTGGAATAAGGTCAGGCTGTGAGTCAGGGGTTGCTATGTTGTTATAGCAGTGTCAATGGTGCAGGGACTGCAGATGAGTCATGGGAGCTTTTCGGGGCAAAATGAGCATTGACCACAGACACGCACACTCCCCAGAAGTTAGCCTTCACAAACACTCAATTACACACATATGTATATGCTCTTGAAGTGGTGGGGGGTATGAGTCAGAAGGGGTGGGGGCGGTCTGTGTCTATCTGTGTCCGTATATGGGCTCAATCAGGCTTGGTACGTTGTGGCCTGACAGGAATGCTGGTAGATTCCTTGCATGTTTAGTGGCTTTGTGTTTGAGAAGCCTGAGTCAAAGAGCAACACACATACACACGTATGACCAGTAATAAAGAGGACAGGCTCATCTAATGATGCTGGACAGCCTTGACTTTTATGTGCATTCATTCAGAAGGTAAAGCTCTGAACCACCTGTGTGATAGTGGTCTAGGGCCATCAGGTCTTCCTTTGCCTCTGATATTGAAAGATTGGCACTATTTTTCACCTTTATAAATACTAAAAACATACTACTGCAAGTTTTTTGGGTGGTTGTCATTGTGTTTAACATGAATATTTGAAAATGTTTCGTGTACAAAAGTCACAGGAAATCATACCAAATAACAGAGGTAGAAGAAGTACTCAGATCTTGTACCTCAATAAAAGTAGTGTAATCAGAACGTAGGTACTCTGTTGGTTCTAATTTAGGGGAAATTATTATATTATACTAATAATTATTAGAATCAAAATATACTTAAAGTACCGAAGGTAAAAATAAAGTATAATGTTTCAGAAATTATGTCAAATAAATGTAGTACCATGCAATGCCATTCAATGCAGTCCTAGTGAATGTTCGCTTATTATGAAGATGAAATATTCAAAAAATGTCAGCAAAATCATTACAAAGCAGTGAAATGTGTTGCTTAGGTCACAAGTAACCTTGGTTACTTGTCTGACCATATTACAGTTATTAATGTTGAAAATAAGATGTCTTTTTTCACATGCTTCTGGAGCAAATGCACCAGCTAGCCAGTTCAAGATCTTTATGACGCAGGTTGTAAATGGTAATGGTAAATGGTAAATGTCCTGAATTTATATAGCGCTTTTCTAGTCATTGTTGACCACTCAAAGCAGTTTTTCACTACAGGTTTTGCATTCACCCATTCACACACACGGGGCAGCATCAGGAGCAATTTGTGGTTCAGTGTCTTGCTCAAAGACGCTTTGACATGTTAACTGGGATAGAACAAGGAACCTTCTGATCACTGGATGACAGCTCTACCATCTGAGTCACAGCTGCCCTCATGTGGTGCAGTGATCATTCACATGGGCTGCTAAAATGTCCACAAAATCAACATTTCTTGTAGTGGCTTTAAAATAATCATTAGCTGAATATGGTGGTTACTCTTGTTCTGGTAATGTGGTGGTCCTGTTTGAGTGTCTA
>KV751327.1:161263-190195 GCA_001698575.1 Mola mola
TTGTGGTACACATGCACACTCCATATACAACCTCCTGTCAGCACAAATTACAATTTATAGCTGTCACTTTTATCTGTCTTTAGCAACATCTTCCGTGCCGCCCTCTTTGCTGCTTCCTGTTTCTTCCTGACTGTCACTGTTTCTCATATCTTTTTTGGTTTTTTGGTCATGCCTTCTTTCTATCCTTCCTGGATTGCTGCTTGGTTTCTGTAACAATCAAGTTCGCTCCAAGTTCCCTTGGTGATGGGGCAACCAAACAGTGCTCCCATGTGGCCCTATAGTGCTTTATCTCCATGCAGGGTTGGAGAGATCTTTCCACAAGAAGCGACCAATGTGCAATGCACTGCAGGTTTGGCTGCTTGTGAGCACAGTTGTAGTTGTACATGTTAGCAAAGCACACATCTTGGCCTAACAAACCCCATTTCCTGACTATGTTGCTGCTCAGCTCCTCATATTCATTGTGGCTGAAATTCCACTCACTCACCCATTTTGTTTAAACCCCCTATCCAACCCTTTCTTATTCCCAACCTCTGGCTCCAAGCCTTAAATAATCAGCTTTTTCAGTAACCCGAGCCACAAACTGCAGCCCCTTCACTCTTATGCAAAACATCTAGGGGAAAAAAATGAATCATTCAAGTCCTCATTGTTGGTCCAGTTGAGCTGCTTTTACCAACATTTCTTCCTAGTCTAGACAACAACAGCAACTCAAATTAAGCTGACAAATCTGTGAACAGTGCTGGAATTAAAATAACCCAAAACTCTGCTGTCCAATGATGTTTGTCATGTTGTTTCTTCAGCCTCATTCTCTCTATTCTTATGCTTACCAGTGTTAAAAAAATCTGCAATAACAGAAACTGCCAACAAGATACAGCTGCCAGGAGAAGTGGGATTGACACACATGTCCGTGTTAACAGACCCTAAACTGGAACTTCTTAGATAGTTTGCAGGATACCTACACCGACCCTGATATCCATCAACACCTGGTCTCAGACATTTGCCAGAGCCAGAGCATTTCCTCCTCCACCACTGTAATGACTAGCAGCTAGCAGACTCACTGCTCCATCCTTTTCTCAGAGAGATCAGCCACACAATTGTGTGTGTGTGTGTGTGTGTGTGTGTGTTGTGTGTGTTTTGTGTGTGGTGTGTGTTGTGTGTGTGTGTGTGTGTGTGGCGGTCGTCCAGTGATCGGAAGGTTCCTGGTTTGATCCTAGACCCTGTGTGAATGGTTAACGCTCCTGATGAGCATGTTAGGTAGTCACTGCCGCCAGTGTATGAATGGGTGAATGCAAAACCTGTAGTGTAAAAGCGCTTTGAGTGGTCAACAATGAATAGAAAAGCACTACATCGATACAGGATATTTACCATTTACATTTAAAGTGATTATTTCGAGTAAGGTATGTGTGTGTTTTTCTTCATCATGCCAGGGGGAGCTTCTGGTTGCATCACTTCCTCCACTTTTTGTAACTTAATATACTGTATAGCTCTGTCTGAATACAGAGTAAATCAAATATGTTACGACGTGTGTTGTGCTTCTATTGCAATATGAACTGGTGTGTAAGGGTCTGATCTGTCTGTAATGAATTACTCAAAACCCTTCAACACAGTTCATGTTAGAATAGAACATATTTAAGGAGAATGTAAGGTGTTAAAAATAAGATAAGATAGAAGGGAGTTCTTTTTCCAAAATTACATTAACAAAAGTAAAGTAAATGCTAGATAACCAAGTAATGCAGAAAAAAATAAAAATAAAACAAAAGAAGTTTATCAAAGACTGATGGGAAGTAATATTAGCGCAGTAATCTTCTTCCTCTGT
This sequence comes from Mola mola, assembly GCA_001698575.1. NCBI lineage: Eukaryota > Metazoa > Chordata > Actinopteri > Tetraodontiformes > Molidae > Mola > Mola mola. The sequence continues at coordinate 163,077 of KV751327.1, forward strand.
CGGCTTTACCTAGGTATTTCAAGGAGTCGCTGCAGCGAATAATCCTACTCCATGTTTCCCTGTCCTCTGCATCTTATTCTCACACCAACTATCTGCTAGTCTTCTCTCACCATATCCATGAATCTCCTCTTTGGTCTTCCCCTTTGCCTCCTGCCTGGTAGCTCTAGCTTGAGCATCCTTTTACCAATATATCCGCTGTCCTTCCTCTGCACATGTCCAAACGATCTCAATCTGGCCTCTGTAACTTTATCTCCAAATTGTCCGACCTCTGCTGCCCCTCTGATGTGCTCGTTCCTAATCCTGTCCATTCTCATCACTCCCACAGAGAATCTCAACATCTTTAACCCTGCCACTTCCAGTCCTGTCTCCTATTTTTGGTCAATGCAGCCATCTCCAAGCCAAGCAACATTGCTGGTCTCACTACCCGCTTATAAATCTTTTCCTTCACTTTTGCTGCTACTCTTTTGTCACAGATCACTCCTGAAACTTTTCTCCACCTACTCCGTTCTGCTTGCATTCACTTCTTCGTCTCTTTACCACACTCCCCGTTGCTCTGAACAGTTGACCCCAAGTACTAAACTCATGGACCCTTTCCACCTCTACTCCCTCTAACTTCACTGTTCCACTTGCCTCCCTTTCATTCACATACATGTATTCTGTCTTGCTATGACTGACTTTCATTTTTCTTTCCAGCGCATACCTCCACCTCTCCAAGTTTTCTTCTACTTGCTCTCACTACAGATCACAATGTCATCTGCAAACATCATTGTCCACAGAGATTCCTGCCTGACCTCATCTGTCAATCTGTCATCACCATAGCAAACAGGGAGGGGCTCAAGGCTGAACCTTGATGCAGTCCCAGCGCTTCCACTGCTCTTTCCCAAATCTTCATTGTTTGGCTCTTCAGTTTTATCCTTCTGTAGTTGCTGCAACTCTGCACATCACTCTTCTTAAAGATTGGTACCAGTACATCATTCCTTCATTCTTTAGGCATCTTCTCACTGTCCAAGATCATGTTTCACATTTTTGTCAAAAACTCCACTTCCCTTTCTCCTAGACACTTCCATAACTCTACCAGCATGTCATCAGGAACACCTGCATTTCCATTTTTCATCCTCTTCAAAGCTTTTCTCACTTCATCTTTACTAATTTTTCCAACTTCTCATTGCCAGTTTCCTCCTCCTCCACCCTTCTTTCCCTCTCATGTTGTTCATTCATCAGCTCCTCAAAGTACTTATTCCATCTTCTCAGCACACTCTCCTCCCCTGTTAGCACATTTCCATCCCTATCTTAATCACCCGAACCTGCTGCACATCCTTCCAAGCTCAATCCCTGTGGCTCGCCAGAAGATAAAGATACTTATTGCAGAGTAATGAACATAATAAATTATATTGTTTTGCAGTGCTCTTCAATAACAAAGGGTGGCCACTGTATGCACTGCATTTTGTAATACATTTGTTTACATTTGTGTTCAGATGTTCGCATTCGCATGTGAACATGTGTATATATAACTCTTGCAATATGATTCATCTGGAAAATTCCCTCAATACTCATCGTAATAATAATAGTACAGTTCTACCCGTCCACCCCTTGATGACCTAGATTTGATATCAGATGAAAATATCTTTGTTTCTTTTATTGCTTTACATCTTTAATAGAATGTTCATTAGTTAAAGCTGCACTTAGGAATGTACATCCCACCCTTGAGGTGGTCAGAGCAACTGCGGATTATCCAGTTTCCCAGTTTGCACACTACTTTTCTTAGGGGCTCTGGTGGACCCAAAAAATAAACTGTGCTAGCCAACAATACTAAGAAACAACATTCCCAAAATCTAAAGGTCAGCAGTAATTCTCCTCCTGGTCTGCTTTTTCGTATTCAAATTGTGGAAATTACGGTTGGTAAAGTCATATAGCTTCAGGTATAAAGAAACTGCCAGTACAAGTTTCTCCTCCATGATTGTTGTTTCCAGGCAACTATTTCTTGTCCTCACCATCAGAGAAGGAATATGTCTCAATTCATCTGCTTGACAATGAAAAACAAAACAATCAATGACATCAGGCGTTCTTCAATTTGAGACGCTCAGAACAACTACAGTTAATGCCCATGGAAAACAACTGCAAAATGAGGCTTCTAACATTAAGAAACACTGTGTATTCTTTTGCTTTGCCTCCCTCTTGTCCTGACTTAAGCTCTGCAACCAGACTTTGCTAGTTGACAAAGGACATTGATGCTGGTGCACCAGACTCAACTAGACACTGATGTTTTAAGAAACAGACTTCTCTGAAGTGATTCATGATCATTGTGTGAAGCTGCTTGATTGTGCTTTCATTTTTTTATGTCTCACTCAATAAAGTCCCTCATTACCGAGACTACATGTAGTTTTAAAATCCAGACCAATATTTATAAATGTATTAATAAAGTAAATTAAAATCAATAAAGTTTGAAATTAGACTGTAAATAAAAAAATAAAGGGCAGTTTTTCATAAACCAAAGCATAACGTTAAGGTACACTCATTATATTAAAGATCAATGAAAAGCACAGGTGAAAAACAGTGCTGCTCTCAGATTTGAAGAGATTGCAGTCAGATTTATGATCATCACAAAGTTGATTCCATCTGTGCAAACTTGCTTTTTATTCCACTACCAGAGCATGGTCCATGATTTCTAGGTATGCATACTCCTCCTTAATTAACTCCTCCTCATTCTAGTATGTAAGATAGCAAACTCCACAGACAATTACATATGTTCACCTCTCGAAGGTTTTTATGTATAGATGTCAAAGATCAAACCAGAGCCTGGCTCATTCCTCTAGTCAAGTGTTTTATTTCTTCTGTTCTCCTCTTTACATTCCTCTTGTTTGTTTAACCATGAAAACATTTCGAAGGAGGGCTGTGTTTTATAATCTGAGGAAGCTTTCATGACTTTCCAACCATTCAATGCATCAGCCTCTTGTCTATTTGTTGTAGTAACGCACATCTCAGTAACATGACGCTGTCCTGGATGCAAGTTTTTCAACTTTGTGTGAATGTTTGAAGCATCGTAAAATCTTCCTTCCTCTCTCTTCCTATGATTTCCAGACTCTAAAGCCATTGTAGATGGTAACCTGAAGCTGATCCTAGGTCTGATCTGGACCTTGATTCTGCACTACTCCATCTCCATGCCAATGTGGGACGAGGAGGAGGAGGCGGACGATGGCAAGCAGAAGACGCCCAAGCAGAGGCTTCTGGGATGGATCCAGAACAAGCTGCCTGAGCTTCCTATCACCAACTTTAACAGGGATTGGCAGACTGGCCGGGCCTTGGGTGCGTTGGTGGACAGCTGTGCACCAGGTGAGGCCAAGTGTGTGTTTTGGGGGTCAAAGATGATGATTTGCCATGTAGAATGTGTAGTGAGCATTTTTACCCACAGCAAGGGTCTGAAGAACACAGAGTGCTACCACTGTGGATGAGATCACCTGAGTCACCTGAAACGCACAGATTTTTGAGGCGATTGTGTTTGAAATCCTCACATTTAAACAATTAAAAAATGTTTTTGCGTCTTTGAGCAACATAGCTGTCTCCATACGACAGGGATTGACAGCTGCAGACAGAGGTCAGTGGAACGCAAAATTGCATAATTCTCATCTGTGTGACAGCCAAAGCTGAGGGCAGAGGTGATGAAGAGCTGAATGGAATGGAGAAGAGGAAGAGGTCTCGTTAAATCAGGAGTACTGTGTGGGAGATGAGGAGACAGAGGTGGGGGGGAATGAAGGAAAGTGAGCCATAAAGGAGGTTTCTGTTTACATGCTCTGAATGTTTGGCATACCTGTGGATCACCAACAGCCTTGAGCCCGAGATAAGGATTCAACAAAAGGTCTTATTTCCCTCCACCAAAAGATTTGTAACCCTGGCCAAAAATAACAGCCTTCAGATTGGCGAGTCCGTGCTGAACGAGCGAGACTGAACTGGCACACTTTGCAGGCATGCGCCTGTGTCATAATGAATTATCACCTGATGTACATCTGTCTCAAACCTGATTGGTGCATTAGATCCAGCTTTAAGTAAAGATCAGGTCTGGTTTGAGTTCTCCCTTATTCTGTAATTTTGGAGTCAACATGTTGGTTCATAATTATACTTATACTACTTATACCTATACTTATCTTTTTTTGGTTGGTATTATGAGATTCCCATCCACTTAGGAGTCCCTTAACCCCAACAAGACACCTTTTCATTGTTTTATACTGAAATCAGTATCTAGTGCCGGACACTATTTGATAGAAACTAAGTATTTCAACTTAGTTTCTCCCTCTTATGCATTCATTTAGCAGAATGTAATATTACAGTACAATATTGAGGTATTTGTGCTATACTTAAGTATTTACATTTGCTGGTACTGAATACTACAACACGACTACATTGTAAAGACATATATTGTTCTTTTTATTCCATTAAATTTACTAGTATTTGATAGCTTTAGTTAGTAATTTAGTCAAAAATTAATGCATTTTTATGTTAATTTAATTTATCTATAATCAGTTAGAATAAAACACAGATTCCGTCAATTGGAAGAATGCTGAATATTTGATCTGCTAATTAGCTAGTCCTATAATCAGTTAACCACTTGTGTATACAAAAAAACCTAGCAATGTCTCTTCCAGAATCATGTCCTTGTTGCATAAGATAATCCACAGATCTTGTTGTGTATAAATTCATGTGGTTTCTTTCCAATAGGTCTGTGTCCTGATTGGGACCAGTGGGATCAGACCAAACCTGTGGACAATGCCCGTGAGGCCATGCAGCAAGCTGATGACTGGTTGGGCATCCCACAGGTGATCAATAATAACACATCTTGAATTGACTAGAGTTACAGCCTTATTTAACTAAAAAAATGATGATGGTTTATGTAAACAAATTTGAGACATTGTTTTGCAATTGACATTGCCCGTTTGCTGACCTGTGAGTCAATGGCATGTCACTTTTAAGTTTGCTTGCTCATGAGCATACAATGTCTAAATGAGCAACCAACTACTTTTCTCAACAAATTTTTAAACGTTTGTGTCAAGCACACTTTGTTTTATTAGTGTCAGCAAAGGCAAGCTCCATGCTTTTCAGATTGCTAGTCTTGCCTACAACCATCTTACATTAGTTTGAGAGAATATTTACTTGGCCTGGGCCTTTATCTACAGCTACTGTGCCTTATGTTAGAAACAAGTCTAATTCCCTCTATTTCCAAGATATACAGTATATGATCACAGATAGGATTTGCCACATTGGTGAGAATCCAAATCAATACTTCTTATATCCATTTCAAATTAAAAGTGCTATAGACTTTCAGTGGAAAGAATCCCAACATTTCTTAACAATAAGTTATTGTTGGAATATTTGTTGTGAAAACTTCCATTAATGTACTTCAAAAGTAACCAATGTCATCTTGCGGTACTTCTGCATTACATCAGTTTTTCTAACATACATACACCTGACTGAAATCAAGCAATAATGTTTAAGATGAGTAATCCAGAACATCAGCAGTGTTGAAAATAGTCCAATTACATGGAATGATTTAAATTAATCTCGATTAAATGTAAATGATGCTTACGTGGTTTCATTTACTGTCACCTGGAGTTTCTCTTGGCTTGTATTTGGGGCCAGAGATCCAGCCTTTATTTGACTTGAAATGTTTGGATAAGGAATATTTAAATTATGTGGGATAGAAAATGTGCAGCCTTGTTTAGCAGGCCTTCGGTGTAATGCCTCAGTTTAGTGTTCACCATTATCATGTAACTTCCACTTGTTCCACTTCTACCTTTGAGCATATTTTATATATTATTTGATTTCATTTTGACCTTGTATTTCCCAAACTGATGTTGACATTCAGTTTTGCGACATTCAAATGGACAAGGGTTTGCCTTGTATATTTTTTGTGACGATAAAAAAATGTCATTGTTCATTCAACTAATGACAACAGATCCTCCTGAAGATATTATTCTTCAAAAGTGTGACAAATGTATTTTTGTAGTTTTTGAGAAGGGGCAGTAATTTCCAAAAACATTTGGGCTTTAGTGTAGGTATATTAAAAATTGCACAAAAAGAAAGCTAATCAATAACCAGTCCTTCCTTCACAGAACTCTGCTGTGTTTTGCTCACCTCAGCCTGCTCATGTGAAGCACAGGAGTGGAGCATTTCACTGCAGATGAGAGGAGAAATTAGAGTTAGCCAGGAGCAAACTAAACCCTGGCGCCATCATTATAATTACCAAAGCTGAGTGTTCAAACATTCAGGTCACGATGTCTCAGTTTTAGCAGCCCTGTTTGATAAGACAGTTGAATTGCCACATGTGTCTATTAGTTCCACTGTTCAGAGGAAGTTTTCACTCTGCAATCAGGGCTTGATCTCATGAAGGATATTATAAGATCTATATTATATCAATAATTTAAGCTTCTAAACATCAAAATTTTGAAGCAGGACCCTTAATATTTGGATTCAACTAGTTCATGAAAAACAAGTCGTATCAGATTCAGTAAAGCTGTCTAAAGCTGTTGTTTCACTATGTCATGTAATGTTCGACAGGATTAGGTAGATACAAGGTAGGTATATGTATCAGACTTGGCCTAGCAGACACCAAAATTTGATCGGGACATTTGTTGTATTTTATTCATATTACTGTAAGTAAATATGACTAATCATTATTAACAGCTAACCCATTCTTTAATATTAAAGGTCCTGCTTGGGAAATACAGGTGTTGATAGTAATTGTGTAACTTGCCTACTTTGTGGGACAGCATCGATCTAACAAGCACTACTGCAACAGTCTGTTGTGATGTTCAGAATAAACACAACCTCATAATTTCTTTCTCCTCAGCTTGTTCGAATGAGAAGAGGGACAGTTTTAAAGATGTAGTTTGGCTGCGCTCATTCCTGGGCTGGGTCACCCTTGTGACTGCGTGACTCTGCCCTGTTGTGTTAGTATGGTTGGCACGTCATGGTGTACCAACAGTTAGCTCTGTTGTCGCTGCTGTCCCTGACTTGAGCACTGCTGCTGTTCACAAACTGGCCTCATCCCCTGCTCTCTGTGGGCTAGGGGATCAGACAATAATGTGTCTCTTTGAGTAGGTGCTGGCAGGTTTGCACGCAAGTTTGTCTCAGGTGCTTGCAGAGGGTGAAGAGAAGTTGGAATATGGTTTTGATCAGTATATCTCAACACTTCTCCACTGGTTTTTTTATTGGTTATAGTCTCCATGGCAACCAAAGCTATACAGCTGTACAGCTATCACATGTTTTCTCTTTCATCAATAAACCAGCTAACAGGAAAACTACCCTTCATTTGTAAATCTTTCCCTTCCTGTCTTACCCTCCTAGGTGATAACCCCCGAAGAGATAGTGGACCCCAATGTGGATGAACATTCAGTCATGACCTACCTGTCCCAGTTCCCCAAGGCAAAACTGAAGCCTGGAGCACCTCTACGACCCAAACTCAACCCCAAAAAAGCTCGCGCCTATGGTCCAGGTAAAAAACAATCATCTACCTCTGTACTTAGACTTCAACAAAGGAAACAAATGTAGCTGGGTCAGTTTAAAGCAGGGATAATGCAGCCATGAGCACAAATTCTGGAAAAATGTGCTCTCCCAAATCTCGTCTCTGAAGGTGTTGAGCCTGTTGGTAACGTTGTGATGAAGAAGGCTGTGTTCACTGTTGAGACCATCAGTGCAGGCATGGGAGAGGTGCTGGTTTACGTGGAGGACCCTGCAGGACACAGAGAGGAGGTGAGACACTTGTGGTTTCAAATGTTAAACGGAAGATACTGTCTTCTGCCTTATGTTAGAAGAATTTATGTTAACCGTTTAAAAACTTCCTCCAGGCTAAAGTGACAGCCAACAATGATAAGAACCGCACCTACTCCGTCTTCTACATCCCTAAAGTCACAGGCATGCACAAGGTATGATAATAATTTTATATGACTGTAACTTTTGGCCTACCTGAAATGTTCTCTGCAGAAGCAAATAACATTTTTCTATATTAAATGTTACTGTATGCGTCTTCTTCTACAAGGGAATATATAAGCCCCAACTATAATACTTCATATTTTCCAGTGTTTCATAGTAGTGATATTCAATCCAATAGATGGATTAATCAACAAAAAATAATTCATTCATCATTAACTGAAGTTCATTTTAAGTTTGTCACGCATGCAACAGTTTACTTAGCATGATAACTGCAAAGTTCGACTCTCTTCCTCTTTACACAAAAATAATATTTTCTGAGTGTCATGAGACGAAAAGAAAAGGAGATAAACCATTTACAGGCCCACCAACCAGCTTACAGGCCCCTCATCTGCAGGTCTAAGCCACGGTACAAGTCAGTGTTTTGCTGGACTGAGGAGGCCACACTATCCTTGCAGGACTGTTTTGAGGACACCAAGTGGGAGCTCTTTGAACACCCAGACATAGAGCTCCACACATCTACCGTGCTGTCATACATCAGCTTCTGTATAGACAAGGTGACGACAAGGAATCAGGTCAAACCCTGGTTCAACGCCACTGTCAGAGCGCTGCTCCTGGTCAGGGATTCAGCACTGAGGTCAGGAGACAGGTAAGCCTACAGGAAGGGCAGAGCAGACCTAAACGGATGCATCAAGACTGCTAAAACAAAATACAAAGAGCAGATAGAGGCCAAACTCAGGGAAAACAACCATCGCTCCATGTGGCAAGGCATCCAGAACATCACTGACTACAAACAGTGCCACAACACCCCCTCCCCAGCCGACACCTCTGGACCAGCTTCTTAACACCTTTTTCTCCCACTTCGAAGAGGATGATAACACACTGCTGTCATCATCAGAGCATGACCAGCCCCTCGCCCTCCAGCAACACCAGGTACTGCGGGTCCGGCAGGGCATCAACACCAGCAAAGCACTGGGAATGGATTGAGTACCAGGGAGGGTACTGAAATCATGCGCTCATCAGCTTGCTGCTGTATTCATAACGTCTTCAAATGCTCACTCCAGCAAGCCACAGTCCCCATCTGCCTGAAAACTGCAACCATAATCCCCGTGCCCAAAACATCTGCCATCACAGGGTTGAATGATTACCAACCTGTGGCCCTGACGCCGGTGATCATGATATGCATGGGAGAGTGGTGTTGCAGCACATTAAAGCCCACATCCCACCTGGCCTCAACCAACATCGTTTCGCCTACAAGTCCAACAGTTCCACAGGCGACGCCATCTCCATCCCCCTCCACACCGCCCTCAACCACTTGGAAAGCCCTAACACGTGCAACAGGATGCTGTTCATTGATTTCAGCTCAGCATTAAAGCTTACTGATCAACAAATTGCAGACACTGCGACCTGGAACCCCCCTCTGTCTGTGGATCAAGGACTTTTTGACGAACAGTCCCCAGCACGTCAGGATGGGCACCTCCACATCCTCCATCATCGTCCTCAACACTGGTGTTCCTCAGGGCTACGTCCTGAGTCAAACCCTGTTCACGCTGTACACCCCTGAATGAATCGCCACCTGCGGCTCCAACACCCTCATCAAGTTTACTGACGACACAACCGTTGTAGGAATGATCAGCAACAACGACGACACATCATACAGAGAGGAGATCCAGATGCTGTGGCTTGGTGCAGTGACAACCATATCAACCTCAACACCAGGAAGACCAAAGAAATCATCATTGAATTCCGAAAGTCAAAAACCACACTGCACTCAGGCCTGAACATCAACGGGGAGGAGGTGGAGCAGGTCACAGACTTCAAGTTCCTTGGACTGAACATCTCGGAAGACCTGGGCTGGACTGTGAACACTATCCATATCATCAAAAAAGCCCAGCAGCCTCTCGTCTTCCTGAGAACGCTGAAGAGGAACAAACTCCCTCCACCTCTGCTGAGGAACTTTTATCGATGCACAATAGAGATTGTCCTGACCTATGGATGCACGGTGTGGTACTCCAGCTGCACCGCATTGTAGAGAAAACAGCTGCAGCGGGTCATCAAGACGGCTGAGTGGACCGTTGGCTCCCCACTCCCGTGTACATATAAATAATAAATAAATCTGTACATGTACAGATGTATTTAGTTTTTTCTTTATCCTTATCCTTTATACTTGACAGTAGCTGCTACAAGAGATTGCTGCTAAACAACATTTCTTGGTTTCTCACAGTGCAATGATAATAAAGCTTCTTCTTCATTTCACTCAAAATAGTCTGTGTGATAATGAAAATCCTTCTCTGGAAATGTGGCTGGCTCCTCCATGACCAGAAAAAATTACTCATCGAAATAAATGATAAATATTGAAGTGAATTCCCTTGCTATGTCAGGGCTTGTAGATAAATCCAGATGCCAGAAAAGGAAAATGGAAAAAGTAAGAGCTTTAGATCCAAATAATAATATAATATTGTAATTACTTTAATATGAGTAGAGAAGATTTTGGGAGAGCACATTCACTGCACCTTCCAGGGTTGGGAAGGCACACCCATGATCATTCAGTATGCAACATTCCTAACGTTATATATTACTGCCAAGAGGAAAAAAAAATAAGACACTGTAAATGAAAGGTTATTTAATAAAAGAAATTTCTGAAAATGAATAACAGAACTGACTAAAATTAAGGCATTATGAACTGCAAATACCCTGTAAGTCAGACAAGAGGGTTCCAGACACACTTCTTAATCTCTCATTTCTGTTACATAGGTGACAGTGTTGTTTGCAGGGCAGCACATCTCTAAGAGCCCCTTTGAGGTGGAGATCGGCATGGCTCAGGGAGACTCCAGTAAGGCCACAGCCCAGGGACCAGGCCTTGAGCCCTCAGGAAACATTGCCAACAAGACCACCTACTTTGACGTCTACACAGCAGGTAATAACATAAAAGATATGCATGATGTTTGGTCTTTTCATTCTAATTGGGCTCAAAAGTGTGCATGCATACAGTATGTTTTATCTTGTACATGATCCCCTTCCCCAATCTCTCAGGGGCTGGTGTTGGTGAGGTGGAGGTGGTGATCATGGACCCTGCTGGGAAGAAGAACACAGTGCCTTGCAACATCGAGGACAAGGGCAACAGTAGCTACCGTTGCACCTACAAACCCACTCAGGAGGGCCAGCACACTGTCTACGTCACCTTTGCCAATGGTCAGATCAGCAAGAGTCCCTTCACCGTCAATGTGGGAGAGGGTAAGAGTTACAAATGTGATCCCTCATCAGCTAGCTTCCATCCCTACCACACTATCACTAAGAAACCTTGTTAAGAAATTATTTTGTATAATGATTACTGAAACATTCTCTGCTTTAATGATTTTCACCTGATAACTAATAATAAAATTGCCTGTTATGGAGCATTTATTGGTCCAATAAATATAAGGAATCCCAAAAAATGTATAAATTATCACCAGTCTAAGATATCAATCATTGTATTATGATTGCAGCACTTAGCTGTACAGCAACATCCACTATCTGACGTAAAGGCAACATTTGAAAAAACCTTCTATAGTTACTCACTCTTTGCTGCTTTTTCAATTGTGTCTAATGCTTTCCTCTCTTTTCCTGTAATTGGATGTCATGTCCTTTCTCTTCTCTTCCGTCCTCTCTACGATAGAGACCTGATGGTATATTTCCTCTCTCTGGAATAGCTTCTTCCATCTGCTGTCATTTCCCGTTTCTGAGGAACTCTCTTGGGTACCCACTGTATGCGTGCGATTGTATGCGTGAGTGGGTGAGCTGTGTGTCCATGCAGACACTGGGCAGTGTTTTACTTTCCTTAATATGCATGTGTTTTTGTGCAATTGCATGTCTTTATTTATGACTTAACTTAACACTCGCGGACTGTCTGTATGTATGTGCTTTGTGTCATCTGCCTTACTCGAGGAAATTAACCACAACGAAATACTGGACTGAGAAGCATTCTCAGATTTCAATGGAAGAACTCCTCCATGAAGCTGTAGTTTGTATGTGGAAACAGATACCTCATTTATTCCAGCTCACTGGTGACACATGACTCAATTAATAAGGAATTGCATGAGCAATATTGTTTAAAATGTAGCTTATGGTACATTGATTCATGTGATCTCAGAATTTAATGACATGTTATGGTAGGATTGTAATTAGTTCTCTGAGAAATAACATTTAAGCTGCATTGGGTGCATCCACATGACTTCTACAGAATAAAATGCTTAATAAAATCTAAACAAATAATATTGGTGTGATAAAAATATTTAGTACAGCTTTATAAAAAAGGAGCTCTTTATAGATAACTTATTTAAAACAAATATTCTTAAATCATAAATAATGCATATTTTAGATTTGGTAATGTAGTTCAAATTGTGGTAGCCATTAAATCAACATTTTGTAGTTTTTGCTAAACAGAGGTAACAGGATAACGGTGAATACTAACATGTAGATTGTAGTGAAGTTATGAAGTCAGAGAAATTATGCATCTCTCCTTAAAAATTTGTTAATACAGGCTCATATTGGCCACAAGTGTGTTCTTTTCGTCTGTAATAAGAAAAATGTATTATTATATGCCAAAAAATATGCAATATTATGGAATCATGAGCACTACAGTGTAAGCCACCACTGCGGCAGATCCTTGGAGTCTACTCTAATCAAAATAGAAATCACTCATATACTTTCATTATGACACTTTGATGTGTCTCCTGCTGTGCTGTTGCTGCTTCCATTTTTGCATGTACATCAGCAATTTTTTCAGATTTACCCTTGCGGTCATGTGTCGACCGAGTTGACTAGTTTCTTGTTTCAAAATATATGTAACTAGCTTTGATAAATGCTCATGGGAAAAGACCAATATCACAAGTTACAAACAAAACATACATGTTAGAAAATCAAATGATTAGCTCACCTTCTTGATCTTAAAAAAATTTTAATAATGTTCTCTATATAAATTAATAATTACTTCAAAAATTTTTCAGTTTGGCAACCCAAATTCTTCTTCAAATGGCTTATAGCTGATTCATAAAGAATCAGTAACTAATTTATTAACCAGAAATGAAGTCATACCACCAATGAACTGCTTTATTAGAGAGTATAGGGGCTTACCAAAAATTGCATTAAGGTGAGGCTAATCATTAAGTAAAAACCAATTATAACCACCAACTTAATCTCTTTATTGCATTATCTGGATTCATTTTTCCTATTTATCTTGAGAGAAACAATACATTTTTATTCCTCATACTTAACCAAGCTGATTGTGGATTTTAGTATAAGAGACCTGCACAATTGAAATATTGATTTGAGCTTGTATTAGGCTGTCAAATAGTCCACTCCCTAGAAATAGCTTTTTCCTCCGTTCCTGCAGGCTTTCCTTTGCTTCCTGTGTGCCAACAAACTGTGAATCAGAAGCTTTCATTGTATAACACTTAACTTGGAGGTATTAAAGATCCTCCACTTCTGTTTTAAGAATAGAGGTTCACTTGCGTCACTATCTTCTATAAATTCACTTTGCAGCAAAAGATAAAAATAGAATCGTAATAATGGTGTGGAGGGGTGATGAAGGGAGGAAATGACAACTGAGACACCCTAAAAGATTCCCAGTAACCTTTTATTTTGCTTGAAAATGATGTATGTGTCATTTGGATGGAAATTGTTTTTGTTTCATATAATTCACCCCACACCTCATTCCTCTTCCCCCACTGAAACCATCACTGGACTCACATGTGGTCATATTGCTGGAGTCGGTACACTGTCGGCTTCCCTCTCACTCTTTCATTGTGTGTGCCTTTCCACAGCCTGTAATCCCAACCTCTGCAGAGCTAAGGGTCGTGGTCTGCAGCCAAAAGGCCTGAGGGTGAAGGAAAGCGCAGACTTTAAGGTTTACACTAAAGGAGCCGGCACTGGGGAGCTCAAAGTCGCCATCAAAGGACCCAGTGAGTTACACTGCAAACACCTGTCTTCCTTTTGTGATTGTTGATTATCTCTCTTTTGAAGGAAGGAAACATCACTTTAAGTGAGGTTTGATATTTGAAGCATTAATTCACTTGCAATTCCAATCCTCAGCTAAAGGATTTACACAAGAGGTACAGCTAGTCTAAAAATGAAAATGCAGTCATTATCTCCTCCCCTATTGGTGATGGAAAATCCGGTGAAATTTCCGTATCGAGAGAATATTTCAGATAATTTAATTTTAGTTTAAAATGTTGAGAGAACGACATAAAAACCTAAAATTATCCACAGAATATGAAGAAGCAGCTGAATCTGCTTTATGTAAAAGATGTCTATGTATGGTCCTACAGAGATGCTGTATCTACTGAAGTTAGTATGCTAACAAGCTAGCCTCAGCCTACAGTGTTCACACGAGCTAACCACAATGCAACTTAAGAATGCACATACAAATAGACAAAAGCACAGATGACAGATATAAGTGTTTTCATTAGACACTAAATAGTTGGCACATGGAATGTGCTTGTTTAGTGATCATTAGTGACTTTTGAAGCTATTAAGGTTGGTTACTCATCAGTGGTGTAAAAATAAACTAGAATAAAATTTTTAACTTGTTTTTCATGGTTATTTGAATTGGACATTATGAAAACACTGGTTTAGCCTGCTTTTTCCTACTTTGCAAACAAAAATAAATTGTTGTTGTTTTATATTTGACTCCCTTAATTGGTAATTAAGAAGGATTGTTTAAAGTGATACTAACATGTATGTCTGTGTTTGCAGAAGGTCTAGAGGAGCCTTGTAAAAGGAAAGATCTCGGAGATGGAGTGTACGGATTTGAATATTACCCAACCACACCTGGAACATACAGCATCACCATCACCTGGGGCGGACAGCACATCCCCCGAAGGTACATAAACTGACATGGACACTCAGATAAACCACATGGACTTGTTGTGACTGAGCACTTTCTTCTTTTTTAGTCCCGTTGAGGTTAAGATTGGTGCAGAAGCTGGCCAGCAGAAAGTCAGAGCCTGGGGTCCAGGTCTAGAGGGTGGCGTTGTCGGAAAATCTGCTGACTTTGTCGTGGAGGCTGTTGGAGACAACGTTGGTACACTGGGTAAGTAAGCCAATGAGATAACAGAGCTGATGTTCACTGTTAAAATATTCACACTTTTCTAAGAGGGATTTGTTTGTTGTCTTTCCTGTCCAGGTTTTTCTGTGGAAGGTCCATCTCAGGCCAAGATCGAATGTGATGACAAAGGTGATGGATCTTGTGACGTCTGCTACTGGCCCACAGAGCCTGGGGAGTATGCTGTGCACGTGCTCTGTAACAATGAAGACATACAGCATTCTCCCTTTATGGCTGAGATTGTCACCCCGCCAAGCAAAGAGTTCTACCCTGACAAAGTACGTAAACATGAGGTACACATGCACTTCCAGGCTATGCAGCTGCAAAACATAGATACAATTCCTTGTGTGTTAATTTCAGGTTAAGGCGCATGGACCAGGCCTTCAGAGCAGTGGTTTGGCTGTTGGAAAGCCCACTGAATTCACAGTCGATGCCAAGCAAGGAGGAAAGGCCCCCCTGAAGATTGTGGCTCAGGTGTGTTTCAGCATATGACCAGAAATTTACTGCATGTGTAGGGTGATTTGTCACCTGTCTCATTTAATCCTTCCCTCATCTGCACAGGATGGCGAAGGCACTCCTGTGGATGTACAGGTTAAGGATAATGGCAATGGCACCTACTCCTGTAGTTACACTCCACGCAAACCTGTTAAACACACAGCCATGATCTCCTGGGGAGGAGTCAACATCTCTGACAGCCCCTTTAGGGTGTGTACACAAACATATCTGTGCTCATTTAATCAAGAATATTTAATAAAGAAGACTTTAGCTGCCATGTATTTTTTGTTACAGATGAATATTGGAGCAGGCTGTCACCCCAACAAGGTGAAGGTGTCAGGACCTGGCGTGGCCAAGACTGGCCTCAAGGCCTTCGAGCCAACCTACTTCACTGTTGACTGCTCAGAGGCTGGCCAAGGTAGACCTACATAAATCTGCTGCATCTTTTCAATCAGTAAATCACGTTTTCTACCACTGAATGATTCTTTATGAATGTCTGTAAAGATCTGCTCTTTATTTACTTGTAGTAACCCTGATTTGTTTTAGCATCTTTCAACCCATTGTTTTTGTTTTCCTGACTCATTATCAAACTTCAGTTTTCAGAAAGATCCTTGATGAGCAGTTACTGCAGAAAGTAAAGCATCAAGCAACTTATAAGCCTAATATTTGAAGAGCCAAACAGAGCCCTAAGCAGAGAGAATATTCATTAGGTGGCCAGACACGACTCCAGATGAATGTGAATGTTGATGTGTGTCTCCTGGATGTCTAAATGGGCAGTTGAATAAGATTGACTGGATGCAGAGCATACGCTAAAAACATTTGCTGTAATGGCGACTTTCACGTCTTGCCCTCAGGTGACATCAGTATAGGAATCAAGTGTGCCCCTGGGGTGGTGGGACCCGCAGAATCCGATATCGACTTTGACATCATTAGGAACGACAACGACACATTCACTGTCAAATACACTCCTCCTGGAGCAGGCAGCTACACCATCATGGTCCTTTTTGCAGACCAGGTGACTTTGAATTGTGGTTGATTGAGAGGGAGTGGATTAAGTGCATTCTGTCCTTTTAATATGTGTGCGCTTGAACCCAGTGTTGCCGGTATGTGTTGTTTAGGCTATTCCGATGACACCCATTAGAATCAAAGTGGATCCCTCGCATGATGCCAGCAAAGTCAAGGCAGAGGGACCAGGAATCAGCCGCAGTGGTAAGACCAACTACTCAGCAGGTTGTTCGGCATTAACAATTTCCATTTTTTTATTTATTTTGAATGCTATATTTAAATACCTATTTCCCTGCAGCATAAGTATGTATGTTACCAGTACTGTATAACTCAAAAAGTAGTGCATGGATGTGAATGAAATTTGTCATGTAGCTTGAAGTACCCCAGGATGAATTCGTTAATCTTTCATAATCATCATAATCCATTTAAATCTAGGCGAGATCCTGAACCTGGAACCATTTCAATTTCAAACATGGATGTAACTCAAAAGCTAATGGACAGATTTTTTATGATCTGTTGTGTGATTTGGATTTGTCCCAAGAAACACTACATAACTGTTTGGGCATGATGTGACAACTGTGTGACTGAACACACGCTTCTGCCTTCTTAATCTTGCATCTTATATATTGGGTTGTGTTTTTGTTCTTGTTTTAAAGCACTCTGCTTTGAAAAGCTGGAGAAAAATGTGCCTTAAACCATAATTTTCCTCCAGACTTGCATTAATTTCCCTCTCTCTCAGGCGTTGAGTGGAACAAGCCCACTCATTTTATTGTGAGCAGCAAGGGAGCAGGGAAGGCAAACGTCGACTGCAACTTCAGCGGCCCGACCAAAGGAGAGACTGTCAAAGACTTTGAAATCATCAACAACCATGACAACACACACACTGTGAAATACACACCTGTGCAGCAGGTATGATTTGATGCACAAGATGCACGCTGCATCTTGTGCATCAAAAATTTAAGTAACAGTTTTACATTTGAGAAAAACCTGTGTCTGTGTGTGAGAAACAGCAAACTTTGCCTTTTCCAAAGGCAACAAATTGCTCCTACGAGCAACAGGATTTGCTTCGATATCGGGTTTGAAAATATATGTATAGTTGATGTTTTCAGACATACTGTATTTCCTTTACTGTTTGTCCAATCTATAGAGCTCCAAAAAGTGTCAATTGGTCAGATCATATACGTTCTGGGTGACACACTGATGTGTCTTGTGCTGGGCCGCTGTCTTTTTCCCAGCTGCCATTTTATGTGTACGTCAGGGATTTTCAGGCATATATCCTTGCGGTTGCATGTCGATTGAGTTGACTAGTTCATATGTTGTGTCTAGTTCACAAACAGAATAGCAATAAAAATAAAAGCTAATTATGTCCTACCATCAGTTATTAGCAACCAGCAGAGAGATGGAGGGGTCCCCTAGAGCCGCCACTGGTTGCTCCTAAAACCACAACCCTAATTAGCTAGCAGGCTGTTTTCTGTGCTTCCAGTTTTATGTCAACTGAGACATTTGGCTCCTGGATTTGCTTTATAGTTAAGCAAAAGTGGTATCAATTTTCCAGTCTTGAAAACTGAATAAGAATAGCCTCTCTGTAAACGTTTCCATTGTTCTTTGAACTGCATTAAATCATGGACATATTTTTATGATATTAACACCTTGAAACCTAAATTTATTTTCAATTATATAAAGAAATTAATTATTTGTGTTTTTGCTTTCAAGCTGATGCTATCTTGGCTGCGGTCTGAACGCAAGTGGTATGATGCGAATTTGCGACGATCAGCGTTAAGGGGTTAATAGTTAAAAAGCCACAAAATTATTTAAAATTATATATTGTATAAAAGTTGTCGCCACATGGCATGTGCATCAGTGACATTGCAACCACACAACACAGCCAATTAGACAAATGTGCTGCATATAAAATCACTACACAACCAAACACAGAAACTACCTGCTTATGTTATTATTCTGCTTGTGTGATCACATCTATTTTACTCTTCTCTCTCCTGCCCCAGGGTCTTCTTGGAGTTGCTGTGACCTATGGTGGAGATCACATTCCCAAGAGCCCCTTCAACGTTGCTGTGGCGCCCACACTAGACCTCAGCAAGATCAGCGTCACAGGCCTGGAAGACAGTACGCACTTCCCTCTTTTACCTTCATACCTTATTTCAGCCCTCAGATTTCACCTGTTTTGTTTTTTTCTGTCGAACATGCTCTACATACCATTTTTGTCGTTGTTATGCATGTTTTTATAATTCCTTTCATAATTTCACCATATAGTCTGTCATAGTCTTCTACATACATCTACAGTTGTCACTTTGTTGTGTTACTGTAGAGATGACAGTGGGCAAAGATCAGGATGTGACTGTCAAATCAAAGGGTGCTGGTGGTCAGGGCAAGGTCGCCGCCAAGGTGACTGCACCATCCGGGAAGCCAGTGGCCAGTAAGGTAATGCATATGATTTAATTTTCTTTTCTTCGAAAAAATAAAAATCATTAGAAGCTCAGCCTTGACTTGTTTTTTTTTTCCTTTGTGTGTACAGTAAGAAATTCTGTTCATTCTTTGTTGTTCACATTCTAGGTTGAGCCAGGGTTGAGTTCAGAGTCCAGTCAGGTGAAGTTCATCCCCCGGGAGGTGGGGCAATACCAGGTTGAACTGACCTATGATGGAGTGCCAATCCCTGGCTCTCCCTTCACCCCCACAGCTTATCCTGCCTCAGATCCCTCCAAGGTCAGCACATTATTGATACATATATACACAATTTATATTAAAATGTTTAACATATCAACTTGTTGCTGACACATTTGTAGTCATTAATCATTTATCTCTTTTTGTTCCTCCTCTTAGGTCCGCTGCTCTGGCCCAGGTTTGGAACGTGCCAAGGTCGGGGAGAAAGGGGAGTTCGTTGTGGACTGTACCAATGCTGGCCCAGCTGACCTGACCATCGAGATCATCTCAGACAGTGGCACTGAGGCAGAGGTTCACATCCAAGACAACGGAGACGGGACCTACACCATCACATACATCCCACTCTACCCTGGCTCGTACACTCTCACTATCCGCTATGGTGGTCAGGATGTGCCTAACTTCCCTGCTATGCTCAACGTGGAGCCTGCAGTAAATGCCAGTGGAGTCCGTGTGTTCGGAGCAGGAGTGGACGGCAAAGGTACAATCGCCTGACATTCCTCAAATGTGGTTGTATGTTCACACACTTAGTATTTTGATCACCAGATTTCACAAGCAAGACTCATCTGTTAATAACTAATTAAGTAACTAACTAACTCAAATAACTAATTAAAACCAAAGTGATTAGAAAAATTAACACTTGAACATGCACCAGCATGATAAGAACCTACTGTAAAATGACAAAACTTTGATGGGTACTTTGAGTTTTTAGTTTGGATGATGTCCTACTGATATCATAGAGTCATAATAACCAAAGTGCTGTACAGACCAACAACTACTAAAAGAGACAAGAACACAAAAAAGACACAACAAGCTTAAGCAAACACAGGCTAATGTAGCAAACCACATTAAGGGGAGATGAACACTTCAGAATACAGGTAGGTTTTTAGCCTGGATTTAATAGTCTCAACAGTTGGGAAGCTCTGATGGAGGAAGAGGTGCTGGTCCACAGATTAAGGGCATTCAAAGAAATTGCACAATCCTCCATCCGCTTGTGCATGGGATCGCCCAGAATTCCAAGTTAGTCGATCTGAGAGACTTGTATGTAGCATTAGTGGTTAAGAGATGGGAAATATAAACAGGGTTTTGTAAACCTGGAGGAGGTCTGTAAAAGAAATTTTGAAGCTCACTGGCAACACATTTTTTCTCAACCGGTTTGAGGGTCTAAGGGCAGACGATGTCACATCTGTACAGTTTGTCAAAGCCCAGTGAGATAAAATGTAAATTGTGATTTTGGGCTATATTCATTCATACTCAGTTCTTTGTCAGTGTCGTTGGAAAGCAACCGAGAAATCTTGGACTTCATGTTATTTACATCACAATGATTCTGATGACTTCCATGTGGGTGGTCCATAGATTTTGAATTGGTATTGGATTGTGCTTCAGCAAGTTAGCAAACATTTTACCGACATGCTGCATGATCCCTGTTCTGTGTTTTCAGGGGTTTTCCGTGAGGCAACCACAGACTTTACTGTGGATGCTCGAGCTCTCACACAGAGTGGAGGTGACCACATCAAAACCCTTATCAGCAACCCGTCTGGCAGCTGTACAGACGCCCTGATCACTGACCTGGGAGATGGAACCTACAACATACAGTACACTCCATATGAGGAGGGTATGCTCCAATGTGGCAGTGTGTGCAGAATTTGTAGGATTTTTATAAAAAATATCTTATTGTTGTATTTGATGGTTATGGATTTGTGTCTGTGCTTCAGGCCCTCACAGTGTGGAGGTTTGCTACGATGGCTCTCCAGTGCCTAAAAGTCCATTCCGTGTTGCCGTCAGTGAAGGCTGTGATCCAGCTCGCGTTCGCGTGCATGGACCTGGCCTGAAAGGCGGCACCACCAACAAGCCCAACAAGTTCATAATAGAAACACGGTAAAATGAGAATTTAACGAGTTCAAGATGTAAACATGAATGTCACTTACGTGTTTCCTGCCTGTATTTTTAATGTCTACCCTTTCCTTTGCAGTGGAGCAGGTACTGGTGGGCTTGGTCTAGCAATGGAGGGTCCATCAGAGGCAAAAATGTCATGCACTGATAATAAGGATGGCAGCTGCAGTGTGGAGTACATCCCATATGAGCCCGGCACATATAATCTCAACATCACCTATGGAGGACAGCCCATCACAGGTACAGCTACAACAATAATCTGTGTCAGAAAATATTTGTCACAATGTTTAAAATATTCTAAGTAGTTAAGAGATCATTCAGCATTGATCTTGTTTTATGCACAAATTAAAGGTTTGGCTTCTAAGGACAGGAATGATGAAAATTTGAGAGTTTCCACTCTACTAACTACAATATATAAAGGATATAGATTAAATTCTTTAATAGTTATTTTCTGACATTGTGTACATACAGGTAGTCCATTTGCTGTGCCAGTCAGTGACACAGTGGACAGCACCAAGGTGAAGTGCCAGGGCCCAGGCCTGGGCAACAATGTCAGGGCCAATATTCCTCAGGCATTCACAGTAGATGCCTCCAAAGCTGGTGTGGCTCCTCTGCAGGTCCGTGTGCAAGGACCCAAAGGTGTGTTGTAATGATTCTATTCAAGATGAAAGCTTGTGTTCTCTGATAGTCTCCTCAAATGAATCAGATATTCTTATTCTATTCAAAAACAGTATTAACGTCTTTCTCTGTGTGTATTCAGGTGTGGTGGAGCCTGTGGAAGTGGTGGATAACGGTGACCAGACTCACACAGTCAACTATGTTCCCACAAGGGAGGGGCCCTATTCCATTAATGTACTGTATGCTGACGAGGAGATTCCACGCAGGTAACACACAGAAGCATACATCCACATTTTCTACCATCTGAGTTCATTTTCCTATTTTTTTTTTTACTCTCCTCTTGCTGTCTCTCAGCCCCTACAAGTTGAAGGTGCTCCCCACCCATGACGCCAGCAAGGTGCGTGCCAGCGGTCCCGGCCTCAACACCACTGGGGTGCCCGCTTCTCTGCCCGTTGAGTTCACTATTGATGCCAAGGATGCAGGCGAGGGACTGCTGGCTGTGCAGATCACTGTGAGTGCTCACATGTACACAATGAAAAAGATTTAAATTACTTTCTCTCTTTTTCTTTTTTTTTTAAGCTTTGCTAATCTACTCCTCGCAGGACCCAGAGGGGAAGCCCAAGAAGGCCAACATTCGTGACAACCATGATGGGACCTACCTAGTGTCCTATGTGCCTGACATGACAGGCAGATACACCATCCTAATTAAGTACGGAGGGGATGAGATCCCATATTCACCCTACCGTATCAGAGCCCTACCCACCGGTGACGCCAGTAAATGCACCGTAACAGGTATGTAAAGGACAGACATTTTGTTTTCACATTTAAGAGGCAACAGTACTCTGATTTTGTTTTAGTACTCTGACTGTGGGATAAAACAAATCTTCTCTTTAATAAAATTATTTTGTCATCATGTCAGTCATGTTATTACTTCATGCTGCTGTGACCACATTTTACAGCTAACAAAGTCCTCTTGAAACAAACACAAATGAGCAGCTTATTATCTCACTTTGACATCAAAAGGAATAGTTGTACATATTACTATCTTCTTTAGAGTTCTGTGAGAAGATTGATACCACTCTCGTATTTGTCTGTGAAGCTGTATTCAGGAGATGGTCAACTTAGCTTCAGAGGCTACAGACCTTATGTCTCATTTAATCTGCATTAAACCAAAACTTGTTTTAATATTTTGGTTAAACAAAGGATATGTATCAATCGGTGTGTGACCAAGTGACTTTGGTTAACATTGGACAGACAGCTGTTTCACTGTTTCCACTTGAGTGTTATTCAGCTTTGTGTTGTGCTTTTCTTAACAAAGTTGCAAACTGTTCTACAGGAAAAAAAAAAATAAAGATAATGGCCAAAAACGCAACAGTCCTTAGAGGGCAAGAACGGGATGGAAAAATCTCCTCTCTAAAATATAAAATATTCATACATTTTTTTTTTTTTTCTAACAAAGTTTTAGGAAAGGAAGTTAAAGGTCAAATTATAATTCATCAACAGGACAGACATGTGACAGTTAATCACAAACCATAATGTCCTGTTTTAACTGGGCGTGAATTAATTGTCAGAGGAAAAAGTTCGAGCATGTGTAAAATACAAGTCGTCTCCGTGTACTTGCTCCTCACATCTCATTTTTCGTGCATTGTCTTGTTGTGCACCTCACGCTGTGCTCCTCAGTTACACTGCCCCTGACCCAAAGAGCCCGCTGCCCCTGCTTTACACTCCACCATCACTATTTTGTTTTCATCCAAGTGTTCGGAGCACAGTTTATTGCCTCCCAGCACCCCCACCCTCACCTGACTGTCTTTTATTATTCTTTTTTTTTTTTGTTGTTCTTGCTCCCCTGCTTCTCACCCATTATCAGTCTCAATCGGCGGTCACGGTTTAGGTAAGCCCTACTGAATGACTTCAGAATGTTCAGGAACTACTCTCTCTTTTTGTTCTTTCTTTCCTGTCAGTATGGAGGATGGTGGCACCAGCTTTTAATAGAATATCTGAATCTCTCCCACTGTTCTTCGTTTTCTACTCTCACTTTTGTCCCTGAAAAGTCTGTCTCTTGGTTTTTATCTCATATCCATAACAGTTTGTCTTCTTTCTATCTTACATTTTTTACTGGACAAACTAATGGACTAACAGATTAGGTCGGATGGCATGGTGGAAATGGCTAATCTAGCTTTCAGTTCTACACGGAAATTGTGATGATAACATGAGTCATTGGTAACAACATACAGTAGATGGAAATAACATGACTAGATCTCATCCAACTTAAACTGGTCTCATGGATGTGGAATGTGCATGCAGAATATCATGAGTTTGTGCATGTGTGCATTTTTAAAGGTGGCAATAATAGCTTCCACTTCACACCTGACCCTATCTTTCCGATCCTTAAGGTGCCGGTGTTGGCCCAACTATCCAGATCGGTGAACAGACAGTCATCACAGTGGACGCAAAGGCAGCTGGGAAAGGCAAGGTGACATGCAGTGTGTGCACCCCCGAGGGGGCCGAGCTTGACGTGGACGTTGTCGAAAATGAGGACGGCACATTTGACATCTTCTATACAGCGCCACAGCCTGGCGAGTATGTCATCTGCGTCCGTTTTGGAGGCGAGCACATCCCTAACAGTCCCTTTCAAGTCACGGTGAGTGACGTACAGTTTTTGCACACCTTGTTAAAGGTTTAAAGGGATGTCATAGACAAAATTAATGAAACAGGCAAAAAAAACTGAGAATGAATCACAGGCAGCAGAAGAGTCATTGCTAAAAATGTGTTGAAATTGTGTGTTCTGTGTGATTGGGGACTAGTGTGATATATGGTAAACAGATTTAAATACAGCATCTTCTATCAAAAGTGATATCTCCTCCCTTTAAGTGAGATTTATTGATAACTCCACAAAAGTGGCTTTTGTAAGATGTAGTTTAGTAGAGGAAATTTACATCTTGAACTAAAACAACGATGTGTTGTTTTTTGGGTTTTTTTTATTTTGGCCTGAACTATCCTCTGGTAAGCCTTTGGGAAAGTCCTGCTACTATAAGAATGGATCCTAAGCTTTGGCCTTTGATACAAAAGCCTCTTAATAGAATGTTTTTATGACAAATATTTTGCATCTCACCCTCTCTAGTCTTGATTAAAATGTGGTTGGTGCCGATTAAATTATTTTTGTCTCACTAAATGCAAACACTGATATAAATAAGAAATCTTAACATCCGAATCAAAGTGCAAGCTTGTTAGTTGCTAGTTGTTGGGTTGAGGCCTGATCCTAACATAACCATAACTCTTGTCATTTCAGACTAGAGTAACAGCTGAGATGTTACCATCTGCTTTAAAGCCAGACTGATAGTGGTTTAGGGGGCAGTGCTTTTCAAGGAGTGCCTTCCACTGCTTGGTAACCTTACTATTTGAGGGAGGCAGTTTGGATAAGTAGAATAACAAAGTCACCAACACAGATGTGTTTGTGTTTGGTGAGATAGTGTGAGTGAGAGATCCAAACAGCATTGGCTGTTTCTCCCTGTAGAGGATTCATGTTTGACTCCTAGTGGCGTCAGGCGTTTTATAATCACTGTAACTACTGTTTAATTCCTATCTAATCTCTTCAATCATTTTTTTCTACCCTCTACATCCTGTCATTACCCCCACCCATCCCTTCCTCACATTCCAACCCTTCAGGCACTGGAAGGAGCTCCATCAGACCAGCTCATGCAGCAGAGCCAAATGCCCCAGTACTACACTCAACAGCCCTGGGTACCTAAAACCTCATCCCTCTCAACTCAGTCTTTGTTCAGCTTATTCTCTTACCCCTTCTCATCTACATCACCATACATGGCCTTCTTTGGTCAGCCTGCGTCCATGTTCACTGTCTCTAATTGCAGGTGTTTCATCCCCGGGGGAGCTTTTTCTCTTATAAACAGGATTCCATAAACACATGGACAGTGCAACAGAGCTGCACAATGTCAAAGGGGGCATTCATTAAAATTCCGGAATTTTCCACAATGGAATTTCTTTCCTTGCCATTTACGCATAAAATATTTTCCATCAATGATTGTGCAGCTCATCTGTTCAGCAGTGCTCCATGTTTGGGAGAATAAAGCAGCCATTTTGAGAATCATCAATGTGGACAGTCTCTCCACATTTTACAAAATGGCCAACCTCCAAATTCTCCCTTGATCGATCAGTGTTTTTGTTGTCATCTCATTCTCTCTCACAGTTTGTGTTGGTGTCATCATTCCTGCCCATAATCATCATTCATTTCATCTCCTGACAGTGTCTGACCTCTGCCCTCTGTTTCCCAGGCAACAGACAGACCAATGGGAATGAATGGTCTTGATGTGGCAGGTCTCAGACCGTTTGACCTGGTCATCCCATTCACCATCCAGAAAGGCGAGATCACAGGTGACAAACACTTGTGCACTCCAGCAAGCACAGACTGATTGAATCCCAGTATGCTGTGACTCACTGTTTGTTTCTCTCTGCTGAAGGTGAGGTCCGAATGCCATCGGGCAAGGTTGCCACGCCTGACATAACAGATAACAAGGATGGCACTGTTACTGTCAAGTATGCTCCCATGGAGGCTGGCCTGCATGAGATGGACATCAAATATGATGGCATCCACATCCCTGGTACACCTGAGCTCTCATTTGTACAATGTGGAGAAAGTTAGTTTTATTCATGTGCCATGTCAAAATCTAGCCCACCATTGTAGGAATATAGGACACAATCAAATCATCCATTACCAAATTTAAAATAAATTTAATTAAGTTTCAAATTAACTGAAGACTGAAAACAGCTGCTACAATCCTAAGGTTTTTAAGAGGTTTTTTTTTTCTCTTTTCTCCCGGGGCTTTCTGCAGCCACTCTCAAAGTTGCATATGTGAACAGCCTATTTCCAAACTAACAAAATCAATAACTCTTTTTATATTACTAAACATAGTATTGTTCCCTTCCCTATTAAACAAAAGTTCAGCAGAAAACAAAATGAAACTCATTTTCTGTATTGAACAAATCCACCAGTTGTGGAAACTGGAGGATTTCAACTCAGCTAGACTACAAAGGCTCTTTGCTTGTTTGATAAATTCAAGATAATTCTCAACGACATATTCATCTTTAATCATCCTCAATGTTCACAGTTTGGGTTTGGTCCATATATCAGTAGCCCACTGCTATTTGTACTTAGTAAGCACAGATTCCCTGAGCGTACGGGTGTTGACTTTCACAGCATTAAGTCCAAAGCTAAGGGTCAAATCTCCTGAATAAGATCTGTTTTTTTTTTGTTTACCTCAAATACCAAGTAACTGTTTCCATAACAAGACCATATTTTCCAGTATGCCTCAGATGGCTGTCAACTCATATCCCCAACTATAGATAAATGTAGTGCATATTCATGTCTCATTCACATACAGAAATAGTTTTTCCACCAAAGTATTACTCCCAGTGACAG
>KV751327.1:197465-245914 GCA_001698575.1 Mola mola
GCAATCATATATTGTTTTGGTGTTTAATAAGTTTTGAGTAAACCAACAGTCCTGTTGATAATTAATGAGGGAAGGGAGGGAAATCATGCAAGAATGTTAGCAAGCTTGTTAGCTTAGAACAAAGCTTTAAATCCACTTAATGGCCCTTTTATATTTATAGCCAGTATACTAATGCAATAATAATATGTATTTATGGAGATCCTGATGGTTTCTGCGTTGATCTGCAGGCCGTAACATGCTCCTTGTTGGTGTGGATGGACCCAAAGTCCCCTGTGAGGAGATCCTGGTGAAACATGTGGGCAACCGCCTGTACAATGTCAGCTACCAGCTCAAAGAGAAGGGGGAATACATTCTGATGGTCAAGTGGGGAGATGAGCACATCCCTGGCAGCCCCTACCACATCATTGTCTGAACAAGCCACCTCCGCAATCAGAAACGTATACCACTGTTAAAACTGAAATTCTGTCCAGAGTCTTAACTGATCATTGTTTACAAGTCTCTCCCTATTTCAAATCAAGACCACAAGCTTTTTTTGTATTTTTTAAAACTATTTAACCATATAGAAATCAAACTCTAGTCATTGTTTACCCTTGTCCAATTGTGTTCTTCCACAAGTGAATATTTTAAACAGCTTACCCAGTCCACAATCCCCCAAAGATGAATGCATACACACAAAATATTCCCCTCTTTATCGCTCCATATCTTTATATTCTGCAAATCACATCATGTAGTAGAGTTGGGGAGGAAAAAAAGATGCACCTTTTTTAATTATTACTGTAGGCCGGCAGCGGATATTAAATGTGTCAGAACTAGTGTAGAGCAATAGGATGGCCTAGTGTAGTGTAGCACCAGTAGATTTTGGCCCAGCATTGGATCAGTATAATGTTAGGTTCCACACAGAGAAGCTCATCACTGGCCTGACCCTCTGCAGTATGTGATTTTTCTTCATGCTTGTTATTTTACCTGCTGCTAATGTGATTCCCTTTTAAGCACTGCTGTTCTTAGAGCTGTTTGAATGAGTATAGTTACATAAGGTTACACATATATGAACAGAGAGGAGAGGACACATTTTACAGTAGCTTACTGGCAGTTTGTCTCACACGCTCAGCTGGGAAACAGCACTTTGTTTAGTGTGTTTTTAATGCGTGATGCCAATATGTGCTCTGCGTGTTCATTAGATTGTAAAACCTTTTAGATACCGACAGCCTCTGATTCAGAATAATACTGGCATGGAAGGTTACTGGTGTTAGTGGTGGTTCACTTTTGGAATATGGAGTATTTTTTTCATCTGAAGTTATTCTGAAATTATTTTTTTTTTTTTTTTAAATAAAGGGACATTTTCCTAAGCCCCCCTTATCCTTCCAGCTCACTTTTTACATAATCCATTTTGCAGAACAAATAAATGAATCTTGTCCTGAATAAATAAAGGCTTTAAAAGTGTTTGTAATTTTGATACACAATAAAGTTGTCTAAGTATTTTCTGTCACTCCACTGGCTGCCTGTTTTGCCTTTGTCTCATGTGTGCTTGTTAAGTTTATGGAAAGAACAACAGAGTGCTTAACTCTTATTCACTCACATTTTTATCTAAATCTAAATGAATCAAATAATTCTTTGCTGAAGCACAGTTAGCTTGACAGGGTGCATATCTGCAAAGATGAGTGGAAAATGTGTATATTACTCGAGCCAACGCCCTTCCTGGAGAACAACTCCTTAGATGGCCTGGGTCTCTCAACCTCCAGCGGCCGCTGCAGGAGAGGAAATCCTAAGATTCTTTATGCAAAACTTTTTCATTTTGCAAGTGGAGTAATTTGTTTAAATAGCATTACTAAGATCACCTTAATGACTCAAGGTCTCTAGTTGAATCTAAATTCTGCTGAAACAGCATCAAGAAGAAATCATGTAGCAGCCTTTAGCAACTAACAACTAAGGAAATTATTATTCATTGGGAATCTTTATCATAATGTAATTTCCAAGATTATTTAGTGTGTATCAGTCCCAAAGAAAATCAAGAATAACAATAACAATATCGGTTTTTGGTATTGTATATGAACATATTTTTCAGCATTTGGTGAATTGAAATGTGAAATGAACCGGAAAAGTCATGAGCTACACTGTATATTGACATGTAGCCGCGGTAGCGTGTCAGCTGAACTGCAAAGTAAAAAGTAAAATCCATTGTTCAAGAAGCTAAAAGCTAGACGAGCTATCCATCCATCCATTTTCTACTGCTTATCCTGTTAGGGGTCGCGGGGGAGGGCTGGAGCCTATATCAGCATCATCGGGCGAAGGCTGACCCGGGAATCGAACCCAGGACTTTCTTGCTGTAAGGCAACAGTGGACCTAGACTTGTCAAAAATTAAAGATCAGAATAATTGTGTGCAAAAATGAAAGACGTGAAGGAAGACGAGAGACCAACAGGGGGGAAGGAGACCAGTCCAAAAAAGACAGAGGGAGAAATTATGTCTTTGATGTATTTTATGTTACATAAAAGACTTAATCAATCCTCAAAGAAATGCACGTCACGATAACAAAGTAACTGTGAATAACAATCGTGTGACTCGTTTTTTTTTTTAATCCTACAAGGTTCAGGAATGTGATTTTTTTTTTTCTGTAGAAGTTTGTTGGAATGAAACTGAAAGTGAACACCATGCAAGGAGTCTGATGTTGGTATTCAGCCATCACTCTGTTCTTGACAGTGAAATTACCTACTGTCATGCGTAAATAAAGGAATAAGACCCTGTAAAACCGCAGTTGTCTTACATTGAACACTGTGATTGCGTAATTTCGGAAGCGCCACGGTTGCTCTCCTCGTCCGATGGGTTGGTGGGTGTGCCAAGTTCCGCCGTTCAGATGTTGCCTGAAGTCACACTCACACTGTAGCTGTAGCCTGCAAATCTTGCCTGGCCGCTTTTTTTTTTCGACCTCGAACTTTTTCTCTCTCCTAAAGGTAAGTGAAATATACTTTTTATTCCAGCAAATCTTCCCCTCCTTTTATTTGATGCCCTAACTATTGGTCGCGCGAAAACAAGTGTGTCGTGTTTTGTTTTAACAAGACGTTGTGGGCATGGTAATACAAGCGTTGCACAAATGATTGTATTATTCACTTTAGCTTTCGCTACTCCACTTCTCTTTTCAACCTCTCTACTCCCGCCCTTCTCTACGTGCGTTTATCCGCAGATATGTCTTTGCGGGAGAAAAGTGATGCGGAGATCACCGATCTGCTGGCTCTGTACGGCATCAAACATGGACCCATAGTCGGTAAGAAAAGTGGAAAAACGATCCCAAGCTCATAACCAGGCAGCACCACTGTTTCTAAAGTAGTAGCGACAGAGCCGGCTGTCCCATTAGGCAATATAGGCAAACGCTAAGGGCGCCGTGGCCTCCAGGGGGCGCCACAAAATCGGGGGAAAAATCCCCTTCAATATAATTATATTAAAACTAGTTATTACTATTAACTCTTAAAATGTAAAAGCTAACATAGATTCAAATGTAAAGCTATGCCCAATTAATATTACCACAAATGATAATACCAAATAAGTCCCTCCTCGCTACCTGCTCGCTCTCTGTGGGGGGAGGAGCGAATTTATTGACGTGACCCCAAAGAACTTTGTAAACACAAAAGTCAAAAAGACCTAAACTGTCCGGAGCACAGGGAAGAAAAAAAAAGAAAAGAAGAGGAGGAAAAACGGGAGAAAGAAAGCGGTAAAGTAAAGATACATTAATGAAATGAAGCATCAGTTGTACTGCATCAGTTATTTAGCACAGTGTACTGTTAAGTTGATAACTTGCTTCTGAGCCTCAACATGGTATGCTAATCAGTAAATAACCAGTTTTATATTTCTGTAGTTAGGTGGCATGGAGGGGTCTTAACTGTTATGGATCATTTGTAGAGATTAAACCTACTCAGTAAGTGTCTACATTGGCCTAATATACACTTTTATTATTTGTTGTATTTACATCTGGCTAGCTAAACGTATTTCCTGCTTTTAATAGTCATTCAAAATGCTATTCCCTTTTCCCCCCTTTATATATCAGATTTTTAACCCTAGTTGTTCGTTGTGTCGCAGTTCAAATTGTCTAAAGCATGTTAATTGTTTTAAACTTTACATCAGTGTTAAAGTACACATTATTATTATTATTATTATTATTATTAACACTCCATAACTTAGCATTCCCACATGCCATATTAAACTGCAGTTTTACTGCTTCTTTGCATCTGCTAATCAACATTTCACTGTAATGACAATAAAGTTGTATCTAATCTAATACGCATATAAGAAAAAATACCTTGTATATTATATATGCATAGTAGACAACATGTATCTATTAGGTTTTTCTTTTTTTTTTCTAGGAATCATTTTTATATAATAGCTGTAATACTCCTCTTCTCTCTTCAGATGTACTTTTGAGATATTTAACTCCAGCCTCTGCAAATGTTGGGCCATCAACAGATATCACAACTTCAGCAGCCTCAAGCACTCTCTCTGTCCCCTCCAACTCAGAAGAGCCCAGGGATGACGCAGCTTCAAGCAGTCAATCTATCCCCTCCATCTCAGAGGTGCCACGTGATGCAGCATCAGGAACAAAGGCTGCACCATTGGACCCTGCTGATTGGCCATCTTCTCTAACTGATCAAGTACAAAGAGAGTTAGTTCACAGAGGTCCATTTCAAGTTCAAAACAGCTTCACATTTCCAAAACAAAAGGACGGACGAAGGTGTCAACATGAATATTTTACCAGATTCTTAGTCAATGGGGAAAAAAATCAGGAGAAGCTGGCTCATGTCCTCTAAAAAGGATGATAACTTGCACTGCTTCTGCTGCACAATGTTTTCAAAAAGAGATTACAAGTTGAATAGGGAAGGACTAAAGGACTGGAAAAATGGAACCCACTTGCTCAAGGTCCATGAGGATAGCCAGGAGCACAATGCTAACATGGCAACATGGAAAGACATGGAGGTCCGTTTAGCAAAAGGGCTGACAGTAGATAGACAGGAGATGGCACTTGTTGAGGCTGAGAGCAAAAGGGGGTGTCAGGTTTTACATCGATTGGTGGCAATAATTCAGTCCTTAGCTGAGAGAAACCTAGCTTTAAGGGGGTCTACAGACACATTAAACAAACCAGACAATGGCAATTTCCTAAAAGAGGTGGAGCTCATGGCCAAATTTGATCCGGTGATGAAGCAGCATGTCAGTAGGGTGGAAAGTGGAGCTGGCAGTCACTTCCATTATCTGGGCAAAAATATACAAAATGAACTGATAGACTCCATCAGTTCAAAAATACTAGAAGCCATAGTGAAAGAGATCAAGACATCCAAATATTTCTCCATCATTTTAGATTGCACACCTGATCTTCGTCATAAGGAACAGCTCTCTGTCATAGTCAGGATCGTGACACTAGGAGACATAGGGTGGAAAGTGGAGCTGGCAGTCACTTCCATTATCTGGGCAAAAATATACAAAATGAACTGATAGACTCCATCAGTTCAAAAATACTAGAAGCCATTATGAAAGAGATCAAGACATCCAAATGTTTCTCCATCATTTTAGATGGCACACCTTATCTGAGTCATAAGGAACAGGTCTCTGTCATAGTCAGGATCGTGACACTAGGAGACATGCTTTAAGTTAAAGAGATTCTCTTAGGCTTTTTTGTTGCAGAGGAGTCAACAGGGGAAGGTTTGTCATCCCTCATCCTAAAAAGGCTAGAGGAGCTTAAAGTCCCCTTTGAGGACTGCAGAGGCCAGTTCTATGACAATAGTGTGAACATGAAGGGCAAAAATAAAGGTGTTCATGCAAGGTTGCGTCAGGTAAACACGACAGCTTTTTTTGTCCCATGTGGTGCCCACACCTTAAATCTGGTAGTAGCTGATGCTGTGAAAAGCTCCCCAGATGCCTTTGGCTACTTTGGGTATTTAACAAAGTTATTCAAGCTCTTTTCAGCCTCCACCCATAGGTGGGATATCCTCCTGAAACATGTCAAAATAAATCTGAAATCATGGGCAGAGACCAGATGGGAAAGTAGGATAAGAAGTATTGAGGCGGTAAGATATCAGGCTAGGCAAGTCAGAGAGGCTCTTCTTGAGGTGAGGGAAACAATTGCAGACCCTGTGGTGAGAGTTGAGGCCCAGTCTTTGGCTGAGGAGATTGAATCTTACCGCTTTTGCATTTGTACAGCTATTCGGTATGAAGTTCTCATCAAGATCCAGCATGTGAGTAAACTAATGCAGTCACCTTCCATTCAGCTAGATGTGGCAGTTGACTTGCTGAAGAAAGCCAAATATGCCCTCATGTCCTACAGAAACACTGGCTTTTCTGACGCACAGATAACTGCAAAGGCAATGTGTAATGAAATTAATACAGAGGCTGAGCTAAAACAAAAGCGACTGAGAACTACAAAAAGGCACTTTGGCTATGAGTCTCAAGATGAGCCCATTGAAGATGCACTGCGAACAATGGAAATTACATTTTTCATTGTGCTTGTGGATACAGCCATCTCCTGTATTGATGAGAGATTTCAGAACCTTGGAGAGGTAAAAGACAAATTTGGAGCGCTCCTCAACTTCCCTAACATAAAAAAAAGAAGGTTCTAAAACATTGTCAACCCTTGAGCACTGCTCTGACCCATGACAGCCAGGCAAACGTTGATGGCACTGAACTTGAAATGGAAATGTACAATTTTCCACCTCTGCCATCAAAAAATATGACCAACATGGATCTGTTGACTTTCCTGCATGACAGGAAACTGACAGAAATTTATCCCAACATGTGGGTTGCTCTAAGAATCTTTGCAACTCTCCCTGTCACAGTGGCTGCTACTGAGAGAAGCTTTTCTAAGCTTAAACTCATTAAAACTTACCTGAGGTCTACCATGATGCAAACTCGTCTCTGTGGACTTTCAATAATAAGCATAAATCATGTGGTCTCCAGTGAGTTATCATATTATGACGTCATAGATGACTTTGCTGGGAGAAAATCTAGGAAAGTACAGCTGTAGCAGGAGAGGTGAGGTTGATCATTCTAGTTGATGCAGTAATATAAAGCACCACTAAACTGCTGTAAAATGCCTTTTTTGTACATAGTTTTGCATATAGTTGTATATAGGTATTTTATGTAGCTTTTGTACATAGTTATTTTATTAGTTTTTGTATATAGTTATTGCATAGTGTAAATGTAGCTTATGTATAGAGTTATTTTGTGCAAACTGTGGTTATTTAAATTTGATGTTTGATGTTGATTGTTGTATTTATAATTTATTACTATTAATATTATTTATTCACTTATTTACAGGATTTTTATTTTGTGGTAAGGGTATTTATATTGTATTTCAGATTTTTTGTAATTATTTGTAATTTGTTAAGCATGTAAATTGGGTGACATGTTATCTTATATATTAAAGACAATGGTAAAAACAATGCTATTCGATTTCTTTTGTAAGCGTATGTAAATCACCGATGGAGGGGAGCGCCATATAAAATCTCACCTAGGGCACCACATTGGGTAGAGCCGGCTCTGAGATTAACTCAACATCACAAAAGTCAGGGGTCAGGAAGGATAATGAGGCAGTGGTCATGAGTTCAAATTTTGTGGATTTGAGGTTTGTGGTTGTTGATCTTCAGATAAAATTGAACTTAAAGAGATAGTTCAACCCAAAATCAAGAGAGAATCTATCCCTTCTCTCCCCTGTGTGCAATTCATCCATCTAGTTTTGGTGTGAGTTGCTGGGTTTTTGAGATATCAGCTGTAGAGATGTCTGACATCTCTCCATTATAATAGAACTATACAACACTTCACTTGTGGTGCTCAAAGCAACAGAAAGTGAACAGATATCATGACTCGGCTACTCAAGATAATCCACATACTATGTTGTGAGCAGTTTCATGAAGCTACAATTTTCAATGGGCAGACGGACGTATGCATCTGGATGGTTACGTAACTAAGCTGGCTGCCGTTACAGTTCAGCTAAAGAGTACCACATTGTTCATTTTGTTCAGCTTGGTGTGTTTCCTCCTGTCGTTCAAATTATACTTCATTGTTGGACAGAATCACATAACAGCAAAAACAAAATTAGACACATTAGAGAGACATGAAGAAGAAGACAAACCCTGGAACTTTAAAGAAAATAATGTTGTACTTGGGGAAATTTTAGTTAAGGATTAGTTACATATTGTTCTGATGAGATGTGTATGTGTGTGTTTTTAAGTTTGACACTTTGGAAAATTAAAACTCTTGTATCAAGTGGTGTCATGTTTCCCAACTTTATTCTAACAATATTACGTCTTTATTTTGCAGAAAAGGCCAATTGATGTCTTCTACATTTAAGCCAAATACTCTTTCTTACCTTAGCTTTCACAGCTTTAAATGTGTTGGTGATACAAACTTGTTGCTGGGAGAGTGTCATGTCTCCTCAGCCTCCTTGGGTTAACACCCCCTCCAGGAGATATTTCTGTGTGTGCTCCTCACTGATTGTAATGCTCTGCACCAATCACCAGCCCTCTTCACCCATATTTAATTTGTGTTTTCCCAGTCCTGTGCAAGTTCATCTTCTTCATTTCGTGCAAACTTTCAAGCATTTATTTTCATATAATATTTTTATTATTTTATTATTTTTTTAGGCCTAGAATTATCTTTCTGTCGGAGGGAAGACATGATACAAACAGAGAAAATTAAAGCGGTGACTGTTTCAAGTTGGACTGTCTCCTCTCAATTGTTCAGTAAAATACTTTTCATGCCAGCTTTGATTCACTACAACTTCCAGACTTTACACTTCCAAACTATGTATTTGTGAGAGCAAGAAAGTGGAGGAGGTGCACAAACAATGATAAGATACAAAACATCCAAGTAACTTGCCAATAAAGACAGGCCGCAGCCCCACAATGACCTATAATGTAATGGACAGAGACAGCAGGACAATGAGGGGGGTGTAGAAACATTACTGAGGCCCCACATATAAAAGGGTCTTCAGCTGGGACGAATTGGCCATCAACAAGGCAACATGTAGTATACTCTGAGCTGCAGTTTTCTTTGTGGCGTAGTGATTTATGTTGATGTCGTGATGCGCCTTTCTACAGGGGGCTGTCAGCGCCTGCAAGTGTAGAGAGGATGGAGTTAGGTAGTACAAAAAGTAATGCTTCAGGTCACACAGCTCGTTTATTACAGCCACTGTTGCGTTCATAAAAATCCACCTTTGACAATAAATTATAAAATAATTTGGATTTTGGCTTCTTCTGAATAATAATATTATTCTTTTTATTTTCTTTCATTTGTCTGGTTGCTATATGTTGAAAACAATTCACCACCCTGATTTATACCAATCTAGTGAAGTAATATCAATCTTTTCTTTGATTGCTGTAATTATATTGAGATTGGTTATGTCAATTAGCAGTAGATTTAGCAGGCCAAGAGCTAACTGTCTTCTGCCTAGATTATGATTATATCACAGGAGGCTTAGTTCATCTGGGCTCTAGAATCTGAAGATGGCTTAAAAACAAATTGGGAACAGAAACAGACTCTAGTTTGACAAAAAGGAGATCAACACAGAGCTGATTTACATCAACACTGGCCATTAAAATAAATAAACATGGACAATGCATCGCCACTTTCTTTAAGCATTATCAAAAATAAAGCCAAAGTATCCAGGATACAAGCATTGCCATCTTGTGCTGGTCACAAGATGGCAGGTTGAATTTAAGTTCCCGCCAATACACCCACTCACAAGCAAAGCTCAGCTAACAATTATTATGTTTTACCCACTTTCATGGCTTCGATTAACTAGTCAAAATGAAGAAGTTCCGAAAAATTAACATTTGAAAATAAACCTGTATGGTAGGAACTGTCTAAAATGAAAGAAACCATCTTTGGTGGGCACCAGAGGAGAATCAAGATGTTTTGACTTCATTTTTGGGGAACTCTGTTATCCATCTTTATGTACAGTTAATGGCTCCGATAAGGGCCTTTTAGAGTCAAGAAGACAGAGGAACACATCAGAGATTGGCATTCAGCCCCATCAAAAATGACATGATGACAAGTCCATTCATGTCTGTATGTCACGAGTGTAGGACTGTATGGAAATACATCAAAATGCAAATGAAACATTCTTGTGGGAAAGAATCAAACATTCCTTAATGATGACAGATGGCTCCCACTCTCTGGCAGCTGTCTTATGTTTTATTACTCAGGTGTTGCTGTAAGAGAAGTGGGAGAGGCAGACTGACAGGTGATGACTCACCTGGGCAAGAGACAGACAAATTCTGCAAACCCAACAATTTGTCAAATTAACTAATCTGTGAGTGAGAGAGTGACTGTAACTGAGCACGGGATATATGACTGTAAGATTCTGAAACCTGAGGACAGCTACACTGCTGTTCTTGACAGAAAAATCACTGTGTCCCTACTTTCATCTCCTGCTCTGCTGAGAGAAAGTAGTCTGTTTCTTAGTTTAACCCATGTCATCAGAAAAGACCTTTTATCAGGGCTTTGCCCAATTCTGTAGCACATGTAGACAAGATGTCACACCTGCACGCAACTCTCTGACTCACAAGGCTTTTATTCATCTCCTTGGACAGCTGGCACAGCTAAAGGAAGTAAACACATGGTGATCCCACCATTGACTCCTGTCAACAGAAATATGGAGCAGTGGTCAATGGGGTCATGAGAAGTTTTCAGACTTTTCGCTAAACTTTATGTTATTTATTCTGAATTCCTGGATAATTTCATGTATTTCTAATCTTTTAGAATAATTCAAACACAAGACAAAACACTGGCACATTAAGACAACATGTTCATCAATTTCAAACCATGTGTGCTGCAAACACACACACAACTAAACAGAGAAACCCAGTGTGGGCAGCACAGATGACAATGCTTCTAGAGGACACTAAAGCAATAGACATGTTGGACAGGTTTTTTAGTGATCATTTGTGATTCTCACAGTAAATGATGTTGTCTACTTTAGAAAAATAAAGTAAAACATAAGTTCATAAATGGAACAACGATCAGCCACCTCCTCTACATGGATGACCACAAGCTGTAAGCGAAGAGTGAGCTAGACATCGACTCACTGATCAACATCACCAGGATCTGCAGCACTGACATCAACATGTCACTCAGGCTACACAAGTGTGGATTAGTGAGTGTCAGAGCCACTATCCAAGATGAAACAACCAAGATCCAGGACTGCATCAAGAAGATGGCCCCCAATGATGACCTGCTAAGTGAATGCCTCAGGCAGCAGAAACCCAGTGAGGAGAAGGAAGAAGAAGGGAGACCATCATGGAGGGACAAGCCCCTGCATGGGATGTACCACCAACAGATAGAGGAAGTGACTGATATTGAGAAAACATACCAGTGGCTGGAGAAGGCTGGTCTCAGGGACAGCACAGAGGCACCGATAATGGCAGCACAAGAAAAGGCTTTGAACACAAGATCGATAGAGGCCACATCAGACAGGACCCAAGGTGCAGACTGTGCAAAGATGTGCAAAGATGCCCCTGAGACAGTGCAACACATAACAGCAGGGTGCAAGATGCTGGCAGGTAAGGCATACATGGAGTGTCATAACCAAGTGGCCGGCATAGTTTCCAGAAACATCTGTGCCGAGTATGGGCTGGAGGTTCCAGGATCAAAGTGGGCAACACCTCCTAAGGTGATTGAGAACGACCGAGGTAAGATCCTGTGGGACTTCCAAATCCAGACCGATAAAATGGTGGTGACTAACCAACCGGATGTCGTGGTGGTTAACAAGCAGGAGAAGATGGTGGTAGTGGTAGATGTCGCAACCCCAAGTGATAGCTACATCAGGAAGAAGGAACACGAGAAGTTTGAGAAATACCAAGGGCCGAAAGAGGAGCTGGAAAGACTGTGGGTAGTAAAGGCATCAGTGGTACCAGAGGTGATAGGAGCACTCTGGGCTGTAACCACCAAGCTGGGAGAGTGGCTCCAACAAATCCCAGGAATAACATCTGAGATCTCTGTCCAGAAGAGCTCAACCCTAAGAACAGCTAAGATACTGCGCAGGACCCTCAGGCTCCCAGGCCTCTGGTAGAGGACTCGAGTTTTTATTTATTTATTTATTTATTTATACACACACACACACACACACACACACACATTTTGTATTCTTAAAAATTAAAATGGAACCATCCATTTGTACCGGATGTCCTTGAAAATTTCCGGGGCGGTTGTTTTACGCTACTACACAACATGGCGACTTTCATCGTGCGTCAGTCCCCTATGCTCCGCAGAGCGCTGCTAGGAGCGTTCAGCCTGCACAGCCGTATACTGGGACATCCTGACACCAATGTCAGGCTCAGGTTTATTCGTCACACCGGTTCAGAGGAGAAGACGTTGATTTTAGAGTCTACGGAAGAATACAAGTTCGTCGAGCGACTCATCCCGCCATCCCGGGTCCCGACTCCTCGTCAGCACACTGGTAACACCCCGTCTGGCTGGAGACCTTCGGCTGATTCCCTGCCACTTCTACCGTACATGATCCGCCGCTCCCGTATGCACAACATCCCGGTTTACACCGATGTGACCCACGGCAGCCGCAAGACAACTCTCATACGGAAAGTGGAAGGGGACATCTGGGCTCTGGATGAGGACGTTAAGAAGTACCTGAAGGAGGTGACTGGGAAACAGCTGCCCACACAGGTCAACGAGGTCACTATGTCCCTGAGGGTTAAAGGTCATTTTGATGTGGAGCTGAAGGAGTGGTTGGTCAACAAAGGCTTCTGACTGAGGCAATGAGGTGATGCTGGACCGGTAACGTGGCCAGGGAATCTGTTGTGTGGACCTCACACCTTCAAACCCTTTCAATACGTACTGTATGTAAGGACAGGCATATTGACTCTTATCCACCAGAGATGTTGATGTGGGATCATGTAGTAACAGTGTATATACTATTATGTAATGACTGTAACATTTTTAAAAAAATGCTACACTGCCTGTTGCATTATTACCCTGATGAACCCATCAGAGGGACAGAAATAATATGCCTAACTTCTGGATAAACTACTTAAAACAATTGTTGTAGTGAAGTCCTTAATCAATTGCAGAATTTAATATCAAGTGGATTACAAGTTTAAAACACTTTAGTTTATTTAATACATTATGCACATTTATATTGAGCAAAGTAAAAGATATCAAGTTGGAGCAAAAAACAAAGCAGTAATCAATGTAGAATAATAACTACTATTCCAAATATTATTGATAAATAACTGCCCAATGAAACCCTTCTAATCATTAAAAGGAGCAATTCCCATAATTTGGATCACTTAACACTGAAGTTAGAGTAAAAAAAAAAAAAACACCATCAGTCAGTCAACATTCAGCCAGATAGTTGGATTTTAATGATGTGAGGAAATGCGATCAGGAGGAAGCAGGGTGGAAAAGTCTCTTCTTTGCCTTTGGAGGTCCTCCAGTCTGTCTTCTGGAAACAAACAAAAGCAGAAAAACACTTAACAGTGGGAACTGACCTGACTCAAAAACATTTGGTTATTGTACATCATGAATAAAATTCACAATTTTCAAATCAACTGAACACACTACAATAGACTTCTACTAATATTTAATGTTCAAACATACACTTTGTAATTTGTTGGCAGTAACATCTCGAACAGCTGGGACAGGGTGAACTAAATACAAGGAAAAACAAATGCTCAAAAACACTTGAATGGAGCATTCTGTCGGTAAACAGGTGATCATCCTCCAAAAGCTTAGTCCTTGACACGCAAGGATGGTGGGAGGTTCAGCACAACAATTTCAGGGATTTCAACATATATACACACTATATACTGTATACACTCCCAAGCCAGACAAATTTATGAGCCTGAAAATTTGTTCGTGAGGATGTCTAAAATGCTTAATTATGTTGAAGGCATTAAATTCAGAGTAAGCAAACAATTATGAAAGAGTCGATCAGCTCAAACATTACTTACCTCATCTCTGCCTTGTATTCAACTGAATATAGGTCAAAAAGGATTTTCGGAGTGTAAATAATAAATGAAACTAAATATTTATTTACGGAAAGTGTGCTTCTCTCCCCGGCTCTAATAGCGTGGCTGTGTTTGTAGCTGGTTTACTTCCTCATACACGGACACAGACGCCTCCAATACTTCTTTTAGCATTTCCAGCTCCTGAAAAATGAGACACAAAAGTGTCAGTATGATTTGTTCTGATGGACTAGATTTTTGTTCTTTTGCATGTGTTTTACAGCAGGACAGCACCCAGGTTAGACACAGGTACCGTGATGAAGGCCTGCAGTAGTTGGTGTACTCTCTGGAAGACATTGGCCTCTGTGCTGAAGCTGGGGGGATCTCTGCCGCAGTAAGCTCTCAGGTCTGTTTCCAACACATGATGGAAAGTCGCCATCAACTGCTGGAGGTCACATGCAGCTACACGCAGTGAACTTAAAGAGAAGATGCCAGGACTATGCTCCTCATTGTTCAGGAATTCACACTGAGAACAGAGGGCAGAAGGAAGCAAACAGACAGCACTCTTCACTACCATGACATTCAGTCACACTTAGTCATATCTACCAGATTGTTATTGATCTGAAGCCATTAGAAACACTGGGGTCAAATATACTGACAAATATTTTTCATTTGTGACCGCACTTTAGCATACAGTTGCACGCTCAGCTTTCATATGAACACCATACCTCTGACCTTAGCTGCTCTAGCGCTGAGCAAGTCTGCTGTAGCGGCATGGCAACATCAGCAGTATGTTTTTTATTTGTCTTAGAAGATGACTTGTCTTTTTGGAAAGTCCTGTGAGGTAAGAAAAAGCAGTGAGTGCTCGGGGGGGAAAGTGAAGAAAACAATGCTGCTGGCCAACAACATGAATCAACAGAAGACACGAAAATCTGCCAAAATAATCTTAAAAATGTTTCTTATAGACAGGTGTAGGCTGGGTCAAACTGATTGTCAACATTGTTTTGAATCAACCAGTGTAATCATAGACAGATCTCACATTGTTTCGAATTTGTGTTGACTCAAATATAAAATACCATTTTTTAGTTGTATCCCCGTTTGTCTTTCTTTTGCATATTAATTGAACATATTAAATGTTAGCATTATCCATATATAAAGAAGGATGACGTGGGCTCAACAAAAGTGAAGCCAAATCACCCTTATCTCTCTGGTGGCTAGCTCTAGCATAGGTTCTAAGGCCCTCCTCTTCCATTATTTTAGGTAGGAATTGGCCCAACAAAAAAACTCAAATAACTCCTTCAATAAATTTTTCTTATAACGCTGATGTATGTTCAAGTGTTTAATTTTTCTCATCAGTTTGGTTTTAATTTGTTATTTAATGCTTTAGAACAGGGTGAAATGTCATGATTGAGAGCTGAGCTCTGTTAATGATTGGACAGACAGGTGTATGGTCAGACTCGATACTGGTAAGTGTAGGCCCTAGCTCCAAACACCACCACGAATGGAAGATTGCTTATATGAGACAAAGCAGTGACATGTCATCCATTTTTATTTATGGCAATGGTCTGCATAGATGTCAGGTTACTGAATCAAACTGCCCTAACTGTTCAGACTTAAAGAAGCTAGCTACATTAAAAAAAAAAACATATTTAACATGCCCTTTGCATTTTGTGTGCTTGTTGGTTGAGCCTGTATCCTCTTCTTCCTGAAAAGTGTCACCATACAAAATAAAGCAAAATTAAAAAAAAATGTTAAGACTACTTTACGAGCTACCACATTTGAAAGAAATGTGACACCCACTGTAAACACATTCTACAGGACAAGACATGAGACAGATGTGACAGTTGATGTGGGATAGTGGGGACATGGATGGGGCCAAATACATTGAAAGATAACGAATAGACTTATAGATATTTCTATGTGACGTCAAACACATGGCCTGATATACTGATATATATATATATACCCCCATCTCATTGAGAAGACCAGTGTTGATACAAAGGAGAGTCATACATTCAAATCCTTAGATCCATGTAGTAATGTGGCCATGTGCAAGAGTTAAAATTTTATGTCATGGGAAGAGAGTTTTGTATTTTAAGGGAAAGTGTTTTACCTCCAAAATCAAGGACAAGATGCTAAACCTTATGTTGACTAATTGGTTTATGTGCATAAGCACCTCGTGTATGTTTTTTTTAACATTCAATTTAATTTTGTTGGTTGGTGCAGTTTACAGAACTAGAAGTTTTTGTCATCCCTGCTTCTGCCCCCAGCAGCGCCCACATTTCTGTGATGAATTTATATAGAAATACGGAGGGATTTATCTTAGAGTGATCAGCTTAATCAGCATTGTGTGACCTCTTGTATTTGATTATCTGTCCTCCAAACAACAATTGAGAGCCACCTATCAGTGACCAAACCCAGCAGCAGAAAGAGGCTGGCAGAGAAAGGGTTACAACACTATCAAATCCAATTCTCAAACTGCAAAAGGGAGAGAGAATGAAAACATTCAAAATTGTGTGAGGAGCGTAATGTATGAAACTGGATAATGAAATACAGCATACTTGTGTGAAGGCCATGGGTCGAGTGTGGGTTCGAGCATTTGTGAAAGGTAAGGCAGATTCGTAGTAGTGAAGAGCTCATTCAGCAGCATCTCAGTATCTATTCTGGGAACAGCAGACGTCTTGCAGCTAGGTAATAGAGTTAAAAGCTGCTCCAGGAACTGAAGCTTCCTTCGAAAACTGGCACTGCCCTGCACAAATAGTTATACAACTAATCAATACAAAACAGTGCATTGTGACTCACTGTAGCAGTAAATCAATTACATCTACACAATGCAACCTCTCTGATCAGGTCCAGTTCATCTGCTTTGCACAGCATCAGCTCCTGTCCAAGCATATAAATTTCTGTTGGTACAAACAGAACACAGTTCTGAGAGATTGGAACAAAACCAACACTAGGAATATAAACATCTCAACATGAACACTGACATTTTTTGGCTCACTTCCATATGAATAAACATGCTAGCCATTAAAGTAATATTACCTCTAGACAAAACAGCTGGATCTTTGGATCTTATTGACGTCACCTTGGAACTGCATGAGTTTGGGTTGAAACTGCAAAGTGATAAATGAAGGAGAGATAAATTATTAATATTTATTAATAGTTACATACAAATTAGAACTATTGTGCAATAGTGAGTCT
This sequence comes from Mola mola, assembly GCA_001698575.1. Classification (NCBI taxonomy): domain Eukaryota; kingdom Metazoa; phylum Chordata; class Actinopteri; order Tetraodontiformes; family Molidae; genus Mola; species Mola mola. Next base: position 214,597 of record KV751327.1, read on the forward strand.
AACTAAACATTCTGAGCAGGATAAGGAAAGACATCCACCAGTAGAACTCCCCAGTACAACTCTGTGGACCAACAATATCAGTAAGCCTTGATGTCAGTTTAAATACAGCAAAATGCCTGACAAGGCACAATCTAGTGTCCAACACCATCAGGAGGAGAATCAACACAAGCCAGCCAAGGAAGTATGTTATTGGAATGGACTTCTGAGGAAAGCTTTGTTTATTTTCAGGCACAAAAGGGTAGATTTTTTGGTAGACGAAGGAAGGGTTAAGAAGAAGACACAAATAAAAAATAAACAAAAAAAGGGATGACAGAAGAGAAGACGTGGCTGTGAGTACCTGCTGCAGATCCATGCCAGAAAGTCCGTGGTGTTCTGCGAGGGGACACACAGCAGCTGCAGCAGCATACTGTCCGCTTCCTGCAGGTCCGCCCCTTCCACTAGAGGACAGGAGGCAGCCTCAACAAAGATAAAGCCGGCATTCCAAAAATCTTAATATATACTGTTCTTTTAATGTGGTGCATCACAAACCTCATAACGTTATCTCTGTGTAAGATAAGTGAGTCAACAGTTTGTCTGAATTTGCTGTAACGTCAATGGTGTGCGTTCATGTCAGGTTCCAATCTTATTTCCACTGGCTGAAATTCATACAGTGAGCAGAAATGTCGAACTAAAACGTCGGCCTGTCCCTAGTTATTCCCAATATACAACAGACGTATATCACAGACCCATAACCTATTTGATGTCACCCCTTTTTTTTTTTTTTTTTTTTTTTTACAAAATGCTTTGTGAACGAATCAGGTTTAAGCTAACGTCCACCGACTGCTGCTTAGCCAGACAAAATGAGTGTGACGCTAATTACGAGTGTAAAAACTTTGATAAACATTAAACAACTTGTTTAGTGCTATTTACATTTATTTTCCCATTATCTTACCTGCAATGCCGTAAAAACTTTACGTGCAAGTTGTTCTTCTGTCACAGCACCCGCCATAAAACACCGCCCAAAAAACAAAACACATTTCTTTCCGTCCTTCTTCTTCTTCTTTAGTGGATTGTAGTACCAACATAAAGTACATACCGCCACCTACCATACGTGGACTGCATGAACTTATCTGTGATATACAAACACATGTCAAAAATTAGAATATCGTGAAATATATTTGTCATCAGTTATTTAAGATAGTGAACATGTAATATATACTAAATTAAAACGCCGAAAGTATTTTCTGTTTTAATTTTGAGAAATATTGCTGTTGGGGTTCAGGTATGTTGACAGTGTGGCTGTTCACACAGACCTCCATTTATGCTAACAATACAAGGCGACAGCTAAGTGATTGAATTTGGCTTCCAAAATTAATCAATAATTATCATAGATAACTAATGATATTTAGAATAGTAAAATCTAATTTACATTAGATTACATCGGGGCACCACCCCTAAGGAAGGGAAAAGATAGCCAATTTAACTTGTCAATTTGGAATTATGCTTAGTAATTAACTTAATAATTACAACACACATTCCTGCATCAACAGCTAGCTGTTGCCTAATCTAGGATGTAAACCATTATTTACATTTATATACAAGGATGTGCGTGAATGTGTGTGCACGCGCCTATGAGAATCAAAATGGCTGCTGAGGCCAATGGATATTAAACAAAGGAAAAATGGCTGAAAGCTGTTTGTGTGTTAGACCACATGTTCCTTTGTTACTGGGGGCTCAGACCATTTGCTGGTCGAGACCCTGCATGTTAAAACAGTGTCGTGTAGGTGTGAGGACATGGTGCCAGGTTAGAAAGAAGATGGTTAGTTGCATTCAAGACCCTGAGTCAGCTAACTAAACTTAATTTGTAATTGTGGCCAATCCACTCAACCCACTTAATAATCCGACTACGATCACAACAACACCATCCAACAATTCAAGATAAAAGAAAATACTTTCTTTGAGCTTGTTCTTGTCACACTAACCTCCACACTGATGAGACTGTTCGTGACTACCTTGTCAAATGAAAGCAAATTGTATGTGGACAGCCCAAAATCACAAATTACAAATTGTCTCACTGGGCTTTTACAGATGTTACCCCCCTCTGCCTTTAAACTCTCGAACCAGGTGACTTAAAAAAAGAACCTAAACAGGGAAAAATAAGGTGTTAGACCCTGAGTCTGTGTCAGCTGACTGACCTTAACTTAGAATTGTGGCTAATTTACTTATTAATAACCTGACGACAGTCACAACAATGCAACACAAATACCTTCATCAATTCCTCATTCAGCTGTGCTGCGCCCATGTGCCCAGGTCAACTTCACCGTCCTTAAAGGGGAGAGATGTTCTCCTGGTGAAGTGGTTCCTGTTTGATGGAGAGTCCGAGTTGAGGCTCTTCTTGCTGTTCAGTCCTGTCGCTGGAGGAAACCGCTCACTCCTTTGCTACTTGCAGAGTTAGCAGTTGTTAGCAGATGTTAGCAGTTGTGCTGAACTCTTCAGTGACTCCCTCTGGTTGGCCTGCAGGCCCGGTTGCTGCTGCTGGCTGAATTTCAGCTTGTTGAGCTCTGTGCCTCCAGCTCCGAGGAGAGCAGAGAGAGACGAGAGGATCTCTCCTGTATGCCTGTGCCCTTCCCAGATGTGTGGTGATCAATAGCATCTCTTTGTTCCATCAGTGAGGTATTTAGCACCAAGGTGTAAAAGGTTGTAAATAGTTGGGGGCTGGGAGGATCACTCAGCTGTGGGGCCGGACATTGCCTAGCTAAAAAAAAACCATCTCAAAATAGCAGAATGTTGCATCTAGAGTTTGAGTAAATTACTATTCAGTCAGTATTAACACCATGTATCTCTCAGTCTATTTCAGTACACACAGCCACAATCATGGAGAAAACTGCTGACTCAACATTTGTCCAGAAGATGATTATTCAGACACTCCGCATGGAAGGTAATGCCACAGACACACACATTGCTGGAAAGGCTGGCTGGCACAGAGATACGTACCAAAACATATTATTGGGAAGTTGGCTGGAGGGTAAAACGTGCACAATCAGCAGGGATGACATCAGCCTTGACTGCAGGATAGTCAAAAGTTGATTCAGGAACTTGGGAGATCCTCACAAGGAGTGGACTGAGGCTGGGGTGAGTGCATCAAGATCCATCACACACAGACATAAGCAGTAAAGAGTGAAAGTCCTCATATCAAACCACTCCTGAGCCAGAAACAACAACAGAAGCATCCTACCTGGGTAGAGGTGATTGGGAGCTGGATTGTTGTTGGTCCAAAAACCTTTCGCAATTTGCAATTTTGCACGAGTCTGGAGGAAGAGTGCAAAGGCACAGAATCCAAGGTTTTTGAAGTCCAGTGTGAAGTTTCCGCTGTCTGTGATGATTTGGGTTGCTATGTCATCTGCTGGTGCTGGTCCACTGTGTTTTATGAAGCCCAAAATCAATGCAGCTGTCTGTCTACCAGGGGATTTTAGAGCACTTCATGTTTCCATCTGCTGACAAGCTTTATGGAAATGCAGATTTCCTTTTCCAGCAAGAGTTGCCCAAATAATTGGGTGACCAGGATTTTACTGTTCTCAATTGGCCAGCCAACTTATCTGACCTGACCCTCATAGAGAATTTATGAGGTGTTTTCAAGAGAACAAGAAAAACCTGACTCAAAAATACAGACAAGCTGAGGCCGCTGTCAGAGCAACTTAGGCTTCAATAACACCTCAGCAGTGCCACAGGCTGATCGCCTCCACGCCACATCACACTGATGTAGTTATTCATGGTAAAATAGCCTCAACCATGTCGTGAGTATAGAAATGAAGATACTTTTCAAAATGTGGACATGTCAGTATTATACACCCTTTGCTGATCGATCTTAGGAAATATTGTAATAATTTTAGATATTTTATTTCCGATTTCATGAGCAATACGCCATTCATCAAAATTAAAACAAAACTGGCTGGCAATATTTAATTTTATGTGTAATGAATATAGAATATAAACATTTAACTTTTTGAATTAAATTACAAATTTTAACTTTTTCACAATATTCAAATGTTTTGAGATGTACCTGTATATTCATAAGACCCTTACAACTATATTCTATTATACGGTCTGATGTTAACTAAGAATTCTACTACCCTTCTATGCGTTTTCCCACAACTTTTCTTCACATGTGCCTAGTCTCCCCTCCAAATTGCATCCTTGACCAGGGTCTCTTACCATGTGCTGCACAACTGAGACCTGGTTTAGGTATTCATGATATAAATACAATTCCCAAGAAAAGTCTTTCATATTCAAGAACTTTGTTGCTGTTTTCACTATTATTTGTTTTTTTTGTTTTTTCCCTCTGGGTCACTTTATCATTACTTCTTTCAATGCCCAATATCTTCGCTCCTTCTGCATGCTATTCTCAAGTCTGTTCTAACTTGTTGCATTTCAAGCGCTTGCTGTCTCATAATGCATCCTCCATAGGCTGCAGTGTTTCTTCTTCCACAATTGTTTATTTCACTATTACTTCCAAATTCTCAACAATAATAAGTCTCTGTTTGCACACACTAGCAATGTGATCTCTGACATATCTAGCATATGAGGGGGGAAGCACATATTGTATCACAGCTCATGTACCCCACCATTGACTTTGTAGGAAGAACCTCATCTTTAAACTGCAGCAATACTGAAAGACTATCAACTCATCAACATTCCTGAATGCCATTTTGTGAACACTCAGGAAAGCTGTTTCCCTCTGCTTTTAGTTTTTATTCCAAATTAAGCTATGTTTCTGCTGGATGTAGTTTATAATAGAGAGATGTGAAAGCTGTATGAACTGAAAGGAAGTTGAAGACATGGCTACATGTAATGTCTAGTCATATTTTTCATCATTGTCGTCTTACAGAGGATGTGGTTAATCAGTGAACTTTAGAGGTTGGCAGGTGCATTATGTTGTTTGACAGAGTTCTTCCATGTGGATCTTGCTTTTTAGTAAGCTCTTCAAAAGATTGTTACAACAAATAGAGTGAGAGGGGCAGTGTGAATCCAGAGCACTGAAAACTGCTTTCCTGTCTCACAAACATGCTCACATTACAGTGAGGACTGTACTACTGCCACGGAAGTTAAAATGTAGCAAATCAGCATCTGTAAAAGTTAAATAAAAAAGCCAATTTATGGGATATCGTCTAATTTTTATTGTCTTATTTGTGCCGATGCAAATGGATGTTGACACATATGAACTTGCCCTTCAAAAGCCAATCAGCTGAATGAGCTTTGATCAGTGATGCCCCTCCCCCTGTGTTTTGTTTTTATTATGTTATATGGGTATGTACTGTCAAATAACACATGTTCTCTATTTGATTTATGCTCATTCTGTGCAATTAAATTGGGAAAATTCTAAATCAACGGTAAACTATTCCTTTCAACATAATATAGATTGAGTAGCCTATTATTCAACGATTAATAAAAGTAGGTCAAGATGTGCTGGATCATTGTAGGAAATAGAGGCAGAGAAAGATTGTGATGGTTTTGATGGCAGAAATAAAAAGATTAATACGAGGAGCAGTAACACCTGTGTGGATGCTAGAAGCTCTCCTGATAGATTTGTAGTTACTTAAAATTAAGATAAGAAAGGAAGTTGGAGTTGGTCAAAGAATTTTACAGTTATACACAGAGTAAATATAAGGAGTGTCTACAGGTGTTTACAAGTGGCTCAAAAGATCCAGTTACAGATAATAGTGGTTTTGCAGTTTTAGTTTTCAGCATACAAAGAACAACAAACAGCTTAGTTGTGTGCACTGTTCAGCTGCATGCTATCTTGATGCTTTTTGAGTGGGTTGATCAAGCCAAGCCGGTTTCAGTACATCCATTGAAAGGTAAAAAAAAATACTGTAAGAAACAACAACAGCAACAACAAAACAACAATCAAAAGTTATTAGACAAGGTACTGCGGTGGCATTCTTGCAGGTTCCAGCACACATGTGCCTAGTGTGTAATGAAAGATTTGATACATTGGCCAAACAAGCCATAAAAGAATCCATAGCTGCCAATAATGAGTGGCAGCAACTTTGAGATCAAGAGGTAAAAGGAAAGAATCTGCATTCAGTGCAAAACAACATGTCTAGTTAGAGAAACAGAGTTGGTGAAAGAAAAGAGCAGGTCATAATGAGTTGACCAAGAATTAGGCACTGCAACCTAAACAGAACTTTTCATATTATAGGAAAACACCCATCTGAGCACAGTCAGGCATTAAAAACAGTACAGCACTTATGACTGCATAGAATGTGGATATGAATTACAAAGAAAGGTCATGATGGAGAGACAGATGAGCAAGGGTGCCAAGAATAGATGTAAAGTCTGCACTTGAGGGTTGTGAACAGGGCATGAAGTGGCTGTTCAGCTTTCTTAAGAGAAAAGACCGGTAAGGAAACTATCACCAGTTGGACAATGTAGGAGTTAAGTAACTCCGCTTTTAAAATGTGATTTTGAAGTAAACAAAATTCCTACAAAACTATCCAGCTTCCACAGACAGATTTTGCAATTCTGGAAAATTAGATTTACCCACATTTTTTCTCCACATGGTTCCACTTTAGGGAACAACAGAGTAATCATCAATCAATAAAAAAATCAATTTTTAATAGAGAGTCCAATGGGAAGGGCATTTTGATTGTTTATGGTTTATTAAATTGCAACAGTAACCTTTTAGATTATTGGACCTTCTTGGAAATAATTTGATTAAATTGTTTTATAAGATAAGTAAAGTAATCCCTCAATCATTGCTCCAGCTATTTAAAAATATCTTAATGTACTCAAAAATCAAACCTACGTTGCTGAATCTAAGGATCAAAAAATACGACTTAATTGCTAAAAAATGTAGCAACAAATTTATGATGAATGTATTAAAGTCTGAACTCTTTCATGAATACAACAGAGGAATATATATGCAACTTCCTGAAAGAAAAGAAAGACAATTCTAAATTTATTAAATGGGCCAATTCTGCCTAAGGTTAAGGAAACACATTTTATAATAATACATAATGTGTACATGGTAGCAACATTTTTAAAAAGGAGGTTTAAGTTTGAGATGGAACCCTGTTTTTTATGTAATATTTCTGAGGAATCATTTGAACATCTGCTTTTCTTTTGCCTTTGTATAAAAGATTTTGATTTGATGTGGATAGACTGGATATCAATAAAACTTTTAATATATGGACAATCTAAGAGTGGAAATTTCAGATAATTAATATTATCATTCTCATGGGTAAATGACCCATCCATTGCTGTAAATGGAGGAACACCAAGTCCTCTTTCATGTCCATTATGAATGGATTTGGGATGTTCTTTGTGGCTCTTAAGAAAACTTGCCAATAAGATCAATGCAGATATCTCTCGTTTTTTGCTTCTTTGAAATTTTAATTTTTAGTGGACGACTGTCTTATATTCTTAGGATATTGTCCACTGTAACTCCTCTAAATTTAACTTGATGACCAGGTACTTGCTGTTTCTCTACATATTTGATGAGTAATCGATTTATTTGACGATCCCCTTTTCTCTTTTTATTTTTGGATTGTATGTAAATGTATTTGTGATATACAGTATATGCTTGCGAACTGTTTGTATACTGTCAGTGATCAATTTTAATAAGGTTGAAAAAAAAGTGAAGCAGCTCCAGAAGATGGCAGTAGTGCAACACATTGGATGCAAACAGCGATTAAACCTCAAAGAAGACGATAAAAATATGTCATTTCCTGGATGCGACAAAATCGGTGGCTCAAAACGGTCTTAATTAAAGTAGTTAAAGCATTTTTGTGAGTGCTTGTCAGAAAACAGCAGTTTTTGGTGTTGCGGAGCGCTGTTTGTATCAGGTGTCGACGCAGGTCTGCTGTACTTCGCTTCCACTGTCAGAATGAAGAAGAAGAGCTCGGAGAAAAGGCGCCATGTGGTGGCTTGGCTCAATAAAGCGGAGTGGGATCAGGTTCTGGAGTATTTGTATTCGAATGATCCCGCCTTACAGAGGTACGCCCTGCAGAGGATATCAGCGTGGAAAGGCCGGTATGCCAACAGCACTCCTGTCGCCGTGGACTGCACAGCGGATCTGGTGAGGTGCCAGGTGTTGGACAGATCAGCACAGCTGGATGGAGACGAACTGGTGCTGCTGTACGGAGCGGCCTTGTTGCGTTTCGTGAATTTGATCACCGAGCGACAACAGGGCAAAGTAGCGCGTCCCCTCCGGCGACTGGCTGGGAACCTGAACATCCCGGAGTGGGTTGTAAACCTGAGGCACGACTTCACGCATCGCAAGCTCCCTACCTTGAAATGGTGTCGGAAGGGATGTAAGGTGGTTCTAGAGTGGCTCCAGCAGGAGTACTGGTCCAGGCAGCTGGGAGGAAGGCTTGATGAGGACTGGGAGTCCCAGTTAGATGGAGAGGATGAGGAGACTGACCTGAAACATAGAGAAGACGAACTCATAGCAAGGCAAAAAGAAATGGAAGCCTACAAGAATGCTCGTGGACTTCTGATATCTTTTGAAAAGGAGCAGTACCAGGCTTTTCAAGGGCCTCCTGGAGACAAAGAGAGGATTTTGTGGCAAGCACCCTTTGCAGACATGAGCTGGTTACTAGGTGAGATCAAGCAATTTGCATTAGAGTCAAGTGGTTTGCTGGTTAATGTGTTGTTGGAAGATGGGTTTCTTGTTCCCACTGTTGAACAGCTGGATATATTAGATTGTGACACTTCAGGCTGTGACGATGCCTCTCCCACTAAACCCAGACTTCCTCAGACCTTTCTGCGATTTTGGCTACCCCTACTGAAGATGCTCACCTCGCCATCCTTTATTCACCTCTTCCTAGTGAAGCTCTTTACTGAACTGAAGCTACTTGTCAAGGAGCCCAATAATCACAGGGCTTTCTACATTTCTGCATGGATTTCGAAAGTCATCTTATGCAACAGCAAAAAATTTGAATACCATTTTGAAACAAAGGTACAGAGGAAGGCCAGAAACAAGGACAAGATTTTTGTAAACCGCATCCAGCTGAGGTGGCAGCAGCTTCTCTCAGCATGCCTGGAGGCCCCCTGTGTCAGCACACCTCATTTGCTCGGGTTAATCTTGGATGATATGGAGCATCCTCTCCCTCTGGAAACTCGACAGGGGCTTCTCCAGCTTTGCTCCATCTACACACAGACGGCAACCTCTGAACTTGGTAGTCCTCTGGAGCGCATACAACAGCCGGTATATACTCTGGAGAGTTTGCATGAAAAGCTGCAGCAGCATTCACGATGCCACAGCCACCCATTGCATCCAAAAGCTAACTCTGAGAGGAGCGAGTCCTCCCAGAGGAGCAATCAGGCAGACACAGAAGCTGAGAAAGCAAATGTGCTCCAAGGTTCTCCATGGCAGGTGTGCACTGAAAAAGTTTTGTGGAAAAACTATCCTCTTGGTAAAGTCCCAGGACAGTCGGATAACCCTTCGTGCCTCATGGTGGAAACCTACTCAACAATGACTGTCTTTGACCAGTTGGTGGAGATGGAGAGCAACGAGACTCACAACTTCCCAGGAGTCTCAGCACCAGTAAGAACATCTGATGGTCTACATTGGAACAACAGTGATGTCAACAAGCTGAAATGTGGACTCCTACTTTTTTGACTCCTCTGGCATACTGTTGAATTTGTGTATGTTGTTTTGGCACTTGGAAAAATGTGAAAACTTCAATATTAAACAGTTTGAAAAAAGTAAATTAGACATGAAAGACATCTGAGGCGTTTATAAGATAGAATACAAAACGTTCCCTGGTTCCAGCTTCTACCACATGAGAATTAGTTGCTTCTCTCTGTTTTACATTATTTGGTACTGCAAATAATGGTTATCAATATTACAAATTAATGCTGATTACTCTTTCATCATTAGTAAAATGTCAAAGCTAAATAAAGCTGTTTTATCGACAAGATTCCCTAGATTTTTTTTTTGATTTTTTTTTTTTTACAGATTTATCAGTTATTAGAAAATAGAATTTATAGTTAAGATAACCTAGTTGCAGCACAACTTGTAAAACATATAGTACATGTGGATATGGATATTTCCCACCTCTCATCTAAGTTAACTTTCTCTGTAAATACAGTTGTTGGTTCTTATAAAAGTGCTGCAGTAGATGCTGGTTAGTTGAAAATACTGGCAAAGGTAACGCTGTAATCACAAGACGGTTTTGTATAATCTTATCTTCAGTAAAACTTTGTTCAGCTACAGCAATACATCTGTGTTCTTTGAAAGGAATGATAGTGTGAAATAAAAGTAGCATGGTTTGGTAAGAATGTTTTTGGAGAGAGTTATTTGCAGCACTCTTCACATTGTGCAGCTTAAAATTGTCAAATTGTTTTTGGATCCACAATTGAAGTGAATAGTAAAGAAAACAAATTTATAACATTGTGCTGCATCTTTAAATGTCTGTCGAGGGAAATACAGCAGCTTTAAGACAAAGATGTTAAATGACAGATTACAAACTAAAAACATTCTATTACCTGGTGAAAATGCATGTGATTGTGGAAATGAAACTGCTTAAAGCTTTTGCTGCATTGCAGTCAGTTGAGTCAGAAAAGTCAAGAGCTCCAACATAGGTTGACATGTATCAGTGGCAGTATGTCAGCTGAACTTCAATATACTAAGCGTAAAGATGAACACCATTGTTCCAAAAATCTAGAAGCCAAATATGTTGTAAAAAGGAAGCTCATAATATCTGAGTAAAGGCTCAAAGTGTGGACAGAAGAAAGACAAATGGGAGGAAAGGAGGCAAGGACAATACAAGAAGGGATAGAGAGGGAGCAATTATATCTTTAATACATAAAGACTTAACCCATAATCAAAAAAAAAAAAATCGATGGTCAAAGCAGCACCACAGAAGACAAAATTATAATAAATCCCTTGAAAAAGTTTCAACATAGAGGTATGAAATATAGAAATGAATAAATAACAGAGGGATGTATCAAGAAACAATACAAAAGAAAAACAATATTGCGGTTACACTGATTAGGAGAAATAACAAAGCACCATTTAACAAATTATCTTGGTATGTTTACATTTACGCATTCACCTCAAAAAGCTCAACAAAACAGTCATAAAATATTACTTTTATTATAAGATATTATAGTTTGTAATTTGTAATGTTATCACATCACTGTAATGGAATGTAGAACACTGGGAAAAAATAGAACTCTTATTTTGAGTTACCTAACCAGAAGTTTCTGTCATGCTGGTCGATGCCACTGATTATATATATAAATATACTTATATAGGAAGAGAAGTTAAAATAGGAGATGAATGGAAAAAAAGGCTTACGTTAAGATACGGGTTCTAGAGAAGGATGGTCTAGTAGCAATAAACTTGTAAAGAAAAAGCAGACATTTTAAATAAAAATGGGAAGAGGGATTATATCCCGAAATTGGAAGAGTGCATTAATATTGCCTTTTAATACACCTTGTTAGGATCAAAATAGCCCCAGCAACTGCAGACCAATTGCCCTTACCTCTTATTTATGCAAGTGGATGGAGAAAGTTTTAGTCAGAACACTCAATTGCTGTATTTAACAACGAGGATTATTTGCACCCTCCCAAAATGGATTTAGGAAAGGATGGTCTACACAGGGGAGATGGTTGAGCTTCCTTCGCAGGGTGGCTGGGCTCAGCCTTAGAGATAGGGTGAGGAGCTCGGACATGCGGGAGAGGCTCAGAGTAGAGCTCCTGCTCCTCCGCGTTGAGAGGAGCCAGTTGAGGTGGTTCGGGCATCTGGTCAGGATGCCTCCTGGACGTCTCCCTGGGGAGGTGTTTCAGGCATGCCCATCCGGGAGGAGACCCCAGGGCAGACCAAGAACACGCTGGAGAGATTATATCTCTCGGCTGGCTTGGGAACGTCTTGGTGTCCCCCCGGAGGAGTTGGTGGAAGTGGCTGGGGAGAGGAGCGTCTGGATCTCCCTGCTCAGGCTGTTGCCCCGCGACCCAGACCCGGATAAGCGGAAGAAAACGAACGAACGAACGTTTGGTAACAGGAGAATTCGGCAAAGAACCTGTGTGTTTTATAAAGCTGAAACGAGATAAGAACCGAATATATCTACTTCTACGGGATGGTAATCGCTGTATGAAGTCATATTATCATGGGGTGTGAAGCGATTGAATTGTCATTGACGTTGGTTGAAACGAGCCGTTAATAGCTGCTAGCGGCTAGCATCCACAGCTAAGCACTCGCTAGCATCCGGGTCAGCTAGCGGGGCTAACACTCGTGGCGGCTACAGTCCCCACCACACATGAGTAGAAGCCCATAGGTGATGATCAAGCAGGATTTCTTTTGTATAAGTCTATATTTGTTTTTCAGGAAAATCCTGCAGACTCTACCTTTTAAATTCTAGCCCCTTTCAGACAATTTCGGTTTAATCAGACATTACCCATTTATATTAATTCACAGAAACACAATTACGCATTGTCCGTGATATGTGTTCACTCACAGAAAATATACCTTTTGAATCAGGCAAGGCAAGGCACACATAACAGGCAGAAGTGAAGAGATTTATGGCTTTAAAGGAAGTCAGATCTTATGGCTCCGTTCCTTCATCGTTCCTTTGATTAATTTTGTACATAGTCAATGCAAAGATGATGAATAGCCACGAATGGCTGTTCAACTAGCTATTCAAGAGAAGAGGTTAAATGAACTGCTCTCAAATAAATCGGTTCCCCTCTTTCATACCCAAGAGCTGTTCAAAAGAATAGGATTGTTCATGAACATAACATCACTACCACGTTGGAGAAATTATGCAGCGGACATCTCGCTGCCTGTTCCCGTTTGGACGTTAAAATACGTTACAATATATAATTTCATTTCAGACGAATGAATGTCTCATTATAAAATCAGGTATAATCAATGTTAAGGGTTTTTCTGCTTCTCAAATATCAGTTGAGCTCTCATGTCCTTGCCTTGACTACTATAACAAAGCAGATCTGTATGTAATTGCATAGACAGTTTGGAAATGTGGGATCAGGTGTGATTTTTAACCGGTGTCTGGGCAACCACCAAATGGTACATTTCAGGCATGTCACAGTTACGTTTTCTTTCTTTTAGACTTCTCTCCTTTAGATCATTCAACATCACCCTCCCTCATGGATACCAACACATCACTTTCTTTAAATGACAATGACCACTCCAGTCGAATATAATATGGGATTCCCATAGGCAGACGAACATCCAGCTCTGAAGTCATACCCAGGCCTACCACAGAGGTTTCTGAGTCAGAGGTTGCAAAAGAGGTACTCAAGGGCAGCAGATGTAATTTACATTGTTGACCATCATAAATTGTTTCTCATCAGAGTACTTGTGACATTTAGAATGATTGGGTTCGGCTAATAGCTCTGTACATGGTAATCTAAGCCAGAGAAGAAACATTGCTTTATCACAAATCATATCTCACTTGCATAATCAGTTGAACAATTGGTTAGATTTTTTTTTCTGAAATTGCTGATCCATTTTTGTGTGTGAGAGACCCTCCTGAATCAGGGATTTTAACTTTTGCTTTTAATCTTGTGGTATATTGTGAAAATTATTTTATCCTGAAAGACTGATTTTTACTTTGAAAACTTCATTTTCTCTTACACGAATAGATGGTAAAAAAAATGCCTTGCTTTGCAAACCTGGAGGTGAGGATGTCATCGAAGAGTACAAGGCAGAAAAGGCCGCACCCAGAGACAGCTTGTCAACATTGGCTAGCAATATGACTGAGAGCCATGCGTAAGTGTTAAGTGAATTGTTAGATTGTAAACATATTAAGAAAGATTATAATGAATTTTCAAAATGCATTGCGTTGAATTAACATATCAAGTGGGGCATTTTTCAGTTGCATGTTTTTGTATTTTAAGCATATAGTCTTGACCTGTTTATATGAGCAGTATCATTAGATAACATCTATTGGGGTTTGACTGACTTGAGTATAAACTGACTTGGAATGTTGTTTCTAAAAGAGGATGCCTTCCCGTAAACATAAGGAGAAGTATGTCCTGGGAATTATAACACTTTTTCTTTCACTGAAGGATCATTTTTGTCCAAAGGGCTATGTAAGTTTAAAAAATGATTACTTCCAGAAAACACACCAGTTTTACTGACAATGGTTTTAGGATTTTAGCTAAAAGGATTGATGCATCACAGATACTTATCAACTACTATGACTTTTGTAATAATGTTTTATAAATATCTTAACAGGAGCAATTCTATGATGCGGAGAAACACACTGGATATTTAGCACGGCGCCTTAAGACCATATCTAGGAATACAGTAAAAAGACCAGCCAAGACGCCTACAGTTGCTCAAGTACAAGGACCAAAGCATCGAAGATTGGCAGCCACTTTGCCTGAGCAGGTTGATGGAGATGCCTGCATGGAAGCCATATCATTTTTCATTCACTCTTATGATGAAGCAAGTGTGTTTGAGAAGCTGAAGATGACCTTTCAATATCGCCAAGACCTAGTGCATGACCCGAAGAGAACCACAGATGTCTTTAAAACATTTCCACGGTTTTTAGATGTCAGAGGGCTGGTGAGTTGTCCATTTCATTGATTTACACTTCATTGTTTTGTTGCTTGAATGAAAGTACAATACTCTGACCTTTTTGAAATTTGTGTATGTATATGCTTATATGATCAACAGCTGAATCAGGACTTCCTTCTGCTGTTTGGGGCTGAAACAGCCTCCAAGATGCTTGAGAAGTGGGACACAACTTTCAGGCCCAAGGTTATCAATGAGGCCAAACGCCTGACTCAGTCAATTGACCTGTGCCGACTTCTAAAATCTGCTGAAAAACTGACAGAGAACGATGACACCAGTAAGCTAATCGAAATGATTGATTTTTATTCCTGACATTAAGTGCTGGTTACTTTGTGCATTCCAACTTGATACTAATGGCTTGTTTCACCTCATTTTCCTCCTGATAGCCTGGGATAGTGACATGGCTTCTCTGCACCTTCTCCATCTCCTGCCACCCACAGCCGGCTGGAAGAGGACCAAGATAAGCCCCAGTGATGCAGTGGACAAAATGTTACACTTTCATAAGGTATGCTTGTCTTTTTTTTTTTTTTTTAATCCAATTAGCCGTTGTTTTATATGTATTAACTCAATTTGAAATGACTTGGAAAGGCATATTCAAACAAAAGGACTAAACTGAATGTCTTCACGTTGGATACAATTCTACCAATTCCAACAATTGCTTAACAGCAAGGACTTCTGGTGTACAGTCCCGAGTGAGCAGTTGAAAACTTGATAGTGTAAGGTGTTGATGTTACTGTTCTTTTTTTAGTCATGCTGCAGCTTGGATGAACACCTTCGGAGAAGAAATGGTAGACAACCATACATCCTTGCTGTTGGTCAAACAAGGAACAGGATTGACACTTTCTGCATTGTTGTGGACAAACAGCTAATCCCCTGCTAAGCCACAAGCGCGTTGGGTGCGTTTGATAAACTGTTTAAATCCCACTACATGTTCAACCTGTCGTATGAACAGTACCTGGGCCAGCTCTTCACCTTCGTGCAAACAGCAATTTACAATTGATGTAGCAACAACAAATCAGTCTCCCAGAGTTCGTGAGTTTCGTGCTAAAGTCTTTAACTAAAGTACTTAAATGTTTAAGTGTTTCATTTGTCAAGCTGTGCACGTTCCCTGCCAGTCCTTGATCTCTCATCTAAGACTTGATCACAGTTTTTAATCTTTGCACCAGGCTTAAGTTAGATCGTTGTAGGCGTCAGTTTGGCATGACTGTACTTCTTAAGCATTTGATAATGGAACATCATGAGTTGTTCAAAGAGCTGTATCCCGATAGAAACCTGATCCCAAAACATCACTTTATGATGCACTATCCATCTTGTATTGGAACAATTCCACCACTAATACATATGTGGAGGATGAGATTTGAGGCAAAAAACAGGATTTTCAAAAACACTCTTATAAACTTCAAAAACATCACAACATCTCTTGCAAAAAACATCAAATGTCTATTGCATGCCATTGGGAGACATCACATTCAAAATGTATTGAGTATGGACCTATGAAATATATTAATGTGGACAATGAGGACTATGGTGATGTGTTGGCTCAAGCTTTGCATGTTGAGTCTGTATCGCAAAACGTCCATGCAACTAACTGGGTTACAATCAGTGGGACAGAGTACAGGGTATAGGATTAATAATTTGCAGTGTGATTGAACATGAAATACCTGTGTTTTGCAGAATAGAAAAAAATAATTGTTGTTGACGGTGTTATCTGCTTCCTTGTGAACAAGCTTGTAACCACAAGTCATTTCAGTGAACATTTTCATGCTTACACAGTATTTGAAAGCAATGAAAAAGATGTTGTTAAAGCAGACAGTCTTGTGATTTATAAGCCCTTCAATTTACAAAGTGCTTATGGTGGAGATGAGAGCCAATATATTGTGCCATTATTTCCTTTGTAAATGTTTAAGTTGTATCTGATCTTATTACTATGTTAATTTCTCTGGTGCAGGGAAGTTATTTATTTTTGAATAAAAAAAATTGTTTAAATGATTTTATTGCTTGATCACTGTTGCTGGTCAACACATTTGAACTTATGATGTAACGGTAAAAAGGGTGTGTTGTGTATGTTAACTTTCTGTAGCCTTGCAGGTGATTACAAGAATATTTCAGATTTTGTGACTTGTATGTTAGGATAGTAAACAGACAATTACACTTTTAATGTATCCTAAAACAAAACAATGAATGTTAATTAACACACTATTTAAAGGAAATAACACGATTTTAGGGTTAAAAAAAATCAACTTTAATGTGTCATAAAATAACACGACGTATGTTAGAAATTTACTCTCATAGTGAATGGGAATAACACGATTTTAGTGTTAGAAATACACTGTTCAAAGTGTAATTTTAACTCAGATTCCGTGAGAATTCTATAAACTCGGAAAAATCAAGTTTTAAAATTAACACTGAGTTGAATTAACACTCATGATTTTGCTGTGTACAATACTGTTGTAAAAGTAGGTAATGAGGTAGAACATTTAAGATTAGAGAAATTATGACGATTGTATTTTTTTTTAATATTGAAAAGGCTTATGATACTATGTGGAGGGAAGGGTTATTAATTAAGCTGAATAGGATAGGAATTACAGGTAGGTTTTATGACCTGGGTTGGGTTTTACACTTCTTAAGTGAATGAAGTTTCAGAGTAAAGGTTGGATCAGAACTATCTGGTGAATTTAGAGTTGACAATGGTATACCACAAGTTAGCGTTATTAGTCCAATTTTATTTAATATAACGATTAATGCTATTTTCATGGATATGGGTAAAGGATTGGGTCATTTGGACAAGAGGACGAGATCAAAGTGTTTTCATTTCGTTTTCTGCCGCTTATCCGGGTCCGGGTCACGGGGGCAACAGCCTGAGCAGGGAGATCCAGACACTCCTCTCCACCAACTCCTCCGGGGGGACACCAAGACGTTCCCAAGCCAGCCGAGAGTTATAATCTCTCCAGCGTGTCCTTGGTCTGCCCCGGGGTCTCCTCCCGGATGGGCATGCCCGAAACACCTCCCCAGGGAGACGTCCAGGAGGCATCCTGACCAGATGCCCGAACCACCTCAACTGGCTCCTCTCAACGCGGAGGAGCAGCGGCTCTACTCTGAGCCTCTCCCGGATGTCCGAGCTCCTCACCCTATCTCTAAGGCTGAGCCCAACCACCCTGCGAAGGAAGCTCATTTCGGCCACTTGTATTCGCGATCTCATTCTTTCGGTACTGCCGACGATGCCCCAATCCGTCTGTCAATCCGGTTGCTGATCCGACAAGAGTGATGATCAGAATTAAGGAAGCAATAAGAAAAGCTGGTTATAAAACTGGGGCTTTAAATTTTCACCAAGCAAGTAATGTTATATGACTTTTACTAGAAAGAAACAGGAAGATAAACAGAAATTGGAACTACATGAACAAACATTACAAAAGGTTGAGAATATTAAGTATCTGGGCCTTTGGCTTGATCAAAGAAATACATGTGGAGAAAGTGGAAACAAAATATAAAAAAAAAAAATAAATAAATTAAAAGAGAAATTGCTGTAAAAGATCGGGTAGCAGATACACAAGGATTATTGTACATTTGTAGAGCTTTGATGAGATCAATGGTAGATTACAGCTTCTTATCACACTTAAAGTCAAACTTAAGGAAAATTGATACAGTGATTGATAAAGCACTAAGGATTTGTCCTGGTGTAGAGAAAACGTCACAGATTACGGCATTACAGGTTGAATTAGGAGAAGTGCCCACAGATTTAAGAAGAGTAAAATTTATGCTTACATACTGTAGTCAACTGCAATGGTATAATAAGAAACCCACAAAGAGTGTTATACACGAATGCAGGGAATATAATAAAATTAAAGGAAATGGTTTTGGATGGGTGACAAAAGCTAAAACTGAGAGATATGGTTTAGGAGATATTCTATTTAGCTCCCCTACACCCGTTAGTAATGTCCCCCTTCGGCTGTTTCCAAGGTCTAACATAGATTTGGAAATACTTGATTTAGAAAGAAATTGGGAAGAGAGTGGGATAAGACTTCAGGCAAGTAATTACATTAAAACAAAGTATTATAACTATATTATATATATATGGATGGATCGAAAGATGAAAAGGATAGAGTTGAAATTGGAGTATATATAACATCAAAAAAACTTAGCCTAGGGAAAAGAATACCTGATAAGATGTCAGTTTACACAGTGAAATTAATGGCAGTAATAATAGGACATAAGTGGTTTGAGGAAGTCAGGCCAGATAGAGCGGTATGTCGTATAGATTCAGTAGCTTCCCTTTTAAGCACCCAAACACTGAAATTCAATTGAGATGACTTGATACTTGAAATCAAGCAAATTTTATTTAGATTACATAGAATTGGAATAGAGGTACGATTCTGTTGGATACCTGCCCATTTAGGTATAAAAGGGAATGAAGGAGCCGATTAAATAACCAAAAGAGTAACCAAGATGGTAAATATTTTAGATATACCATTTGGGTAAGACAGGTTAAGGCTATATTTAAAAAAGAAATTATGAATAAATGGTAAGATAAATGGGAAAGGGATAATAGTTTGAGGAATTATTACAGCATTCAAAAAACTGTAAATGCACAGTGCATATTTAGAGAAAACAGAAAGGAGGAAATAGTTCTTACTAAATTAAGGTTTGACCACAGAAGGCTTAATAAAACATTGTATATGATAGGAAAAAGTACATCAGATAAATGTTACAGAAAACACAGAACACATATTAATGCAATGTCGGAACTATAGGGGAGAGAGGATAACGTTAGCTCAAAAGGTTGGTAAGGCAGGAAGAGAGTGGAGTATGGAGGATATTCTGGGGACAATAAGATAGGGGGTAAAGGGCACACAGAAAGCCATGGTGCAATATTGAAAGGATAATATAATATTCCATAGAATATAGGCTCTAAGATAGTATAATTTTTATTTTTTTCTATTTTTTAAGGTCTGACCTACACTCGTGCTGCATACTCCGGTACAGTAGATGGCGGTATGCACCTTTAAAGTCATAGTTGCAACCCGCCATTAAACAAAAGAAAGAAAAGAAAGAAACGTAGTTACGTCAGCCTCGGCTTTACTTGTTCAAACAACGTCCTTGTTGTCTGACTCTTCAGGAAGTGTCAGCACACTGTCGTTGAAAGATACATCTCAATAATTTGTTACTGAAGTTATTTACTTTTTTTAAGGGCGGTAAATTGAGTTTTGAAGAAACAACAAAAGACGTTGAATTCTATTGGTTAACGCTTCATGGCTTTCGCTAATGTTAGCTTAGCTGGACTAGTTACTGCTAATGAAAATTCAACGGCTACTCAGCGGTTAAATAGCTTATTGCAAGGTAAAAGCGTCTGCTGTCAATTTTGGTGGACCATGGCTTGTTTTTAATGCATGATAAAGACTTGAATTACCCTGGACTCATTGAACAAAGACAGCTAACATTGGCTGGACGCCAAAATAAGGCGTTATGCTTTGGACAATCAAGGCCTTATCGGCAACCTAATGTGTAGTTACAAGCAATTGTATTGGTCAAATGCAATAATTTCAAAGGGTCAACTATGGGACAATGAAGAATGTGGGCTGTCGTTAAACGTGTCAGTGCGGTTTGGCTTAAAGCATTACGCAGATGCATCTACGGCAGTTATACACTCACATACACCAGCCATTTTGCACCTGTAAGACAATAGAGAGCGTTGGGATCAAAGGACAGGGTTTGATGGATTTGCGTCCGGAACTTTTTAAGGTTTCATTTTTCATAACCCCCCTCCCTTGCCACAAGTAATGATTATCAGACTAGTTGATATACAGGTTTGTTTTCAACTTATACATTCAGGGACTGTGCTGGTCCCAGGGATGTTCAAATGTGTTTGCGATATCTTTTGAGTCACATAAAACATTAAAGACATCGAAGAAGAAAGACTTGATTCCGAAAAAGATACAATCCCATCTTCGATCACAATTAAAGGGTAGATATGCAAGGGCAGAAAAGAAGTGCTCAACATAAAAGGGGCAAGATTTTTATTAAATGCAATGCATGACCAAAATAACAAGGCACATCCTTGGGTCATCAGCAACACAACTGCCAAGTTTGAAGTCACTCAGGTGACCCGTTTTGGCGCAGTCTAGGGGACAGACAGATACAGTCGGACAGAGATTCCTTGATTTTTATAGGATTTCATAACTTTCTTGACACGCTGCTCCTACATTTTTCACCCATTGAAGACAATTTAATTTGCGAAATTACCAGGTCTTTAAAGGATATTATTGCAATGAATTTCTCTCATACTTTTTTTTATACGTACGCTTTTTCTGGTAAAACAGCTGTGACCTGTGACCTTTGATCATTGTTTAAGTCATTACTTAAAAGACTAAAGACATAATTTGTCTATATAACTTCTCCCTTCTTTTGTCTTCGTCTTCCCTCCTGTTTGTCTCTAATCTGTCTGCACATCTTTAATATTCAGTTATTTTGCTATTTCATTTTTGACAGCTTAATTTCTGGCTTTTTGAACAATGGATTTCACCATTTAGCATCTTAAGTATATTGCAATCAGCTAATGTGCTTCCACTCTTCCAAGTCAATTTACAGTTCAGCTCATGACTACTCTGGCTTTTTATTTCACATTTCTGCAGTCCAGCATTTACCTTCATCACTTATATTTCAGCAATCGGCAGCCACACAATAACTTTTGTTTTTGTGTTGTCACAGGTGGGAATACAAGGTGTCTTTTGGACAGCATCCTTGGGTGCCAAAATTCAAACCATAGTCATCACCAGAAGAAGTGACAGGGCTTTAAACAACACAGAGGTGCAGTCTTTGGCAGTAGGAGAGATAGATGTATTCAAAACTGACAGGGATCTTCCAAGTCCTTACAAGGGGTTCCCTGCTGATAATATTGACACAGCTGGAATAGAGCTGGAAGACCTGTTTGGGAATGAAGACTTAAATGGACACTTGAAAGAGATGCCGATTCCTCACTTTTTGGTATCGAATTGACTGGTCTTGGTGTGTGCAGTGCTAAGGATAAAGATTCTGGAACTGAAGCTGCAGTAGCGTTGTCACCGGAGAGGAAATCATCTGAGATGAAGGTCAAGAAACGAAAAAAACAGTCAAGCCACATGATCAACAAAAATGCAATTGCTGCCAGGTTAAATTGTCTGAAGAAGAAAGAATATGTCAATAGCTTGGAGAAGAAAGTTGGCATCTTGTTATCAGAAAACAACATGCTCAAACAGGAAAATTGTCAGCTTACCAAGAGAGTGGAGGAGCTGGAAGATGAGATGAGGTACCTGAGAGCTGTGCTGGCCAATGAGAGCATGTTAGCCTAGCTCTTTTCCAGACTGAGCGGTGTGAATGGGATGAAATTATCTTCCTCACTTTTCCAGGGGCGTGACTCAAATGACCATGACTATGCCTTACCCAGGAAGCATGTGAAAGTAGAGGAGAAAGAGACATCTGGTGGTGTGTGCCTGCATGTGGACAAGAACCATGTCTCCCTGGAATTCTGCACTAAGTGCGCAGAGTGCAAGCACATCACTCAAAATCTAGGGTCAAGTACCTATCTCTGTTTCAGATAATGACTGAACTTTTTGAGGGTGGATGAACACTGTTGAGTTAGTCAAAATTAAGAACTGTTCGGTGTGAATGTGTCTAGTAATCATGGATTTAAGTATATGTTACTTCTAAACCTTGACATTTTCTTCTAGGTAATGGTTGCTCCACCTTGCATGATGAGTGGCTTTCTGAACATCTACTTGCTTGACTCCGTGGTAAGGATCAGACCAGAAAATTCTTCTTATGCAGGCTTAAGGCATTCAGCAGAGACATCACTACATCTCTATACAGTTCTCACTCCCATTTAATGGATTTTGAGTACTTTATGATTTGTTTTGTTTATGACTTGTTATTTGAAATGTATTTTGAATTGTTACGTTAATTAAGAATATCTTGAATGCCAAGAAGTTGAGATAAAGTTGCGGGTCCACAAAGAGTAATCTTAAATCTGTGGCTCAAAAAGGAAATGCAGTGATCTTTAGAAAAAGAGTGTATAAATTCTGCTATAATAAGAATGTACCTCTTTGTGAACCGGCACCATTTTATAAAAGAATAAATTCATTGTAGCCCCACCTATTTCTCTTTATGCTAAATTGGATTCTGCTGGTGGAAGTAGAAGAGGCTGGACAAGCAGCTGCCAACATGGCCTGGTATTTTTTTTAAAGGTAGTATTGGTAACAAGTGGTATATGTTTAATTCTGTTTTACGAATACTGCACAACATGTGTAGCTGAAGATGTCAGCTTAGAAGCCTTTTGCAGAGGCTGAGCACAGCTACTAGTGACTTATACTCATTTTTGTCATCTTTATATTGACATAAAGGAGTGTATTTATTAAATACATCCAAAATGATCTGCTTTTAAGAGAGAAATTTTCAGGTTGAATCAAATGTAACAAAATGTATATTTGATGTTAAGTCTGTAATACTTGAGGTAAATGACCTTTTGAGAAATGTTGGATAAATAAATTGTATTTTGTTTACGTTTGAGCTACAAATATCGACAGTGTCTTGTTCTGTACTTTTGATATTAATGCATCTCTCTCTCTCTTTCTAAACAGCAAGATCTCTGCTGTCTTACTTTTCCTCAACATTTGGGTCAAGTTTGGTAAAGGTTGTCAAAAAAAAGTCATTTGATGGAAATGATGGTATGAAAAGTCCTACCAAGATTTATCATCCTTGCCGTTTTAGTCCACTCCCAATCATATACTTATGTCACTTCCAGTCATTTAACAAAACATTCAATTAAATGAGAATGAAATTAGGTTTTCATGGGTGTGTGTGGGTCAGTTGTTAGCTGCTCTAAGCATTGGTGATGTTCATTTCCACTGCTACCTCACAGACATTCCCTCCAGCTCGGTAGCAGGGCTGATCAGCATCAACCTTCTGAGAAAGGATGATCACTTTCTAAAAGTTAAGCTTCACTGTGTCTTTATCAGCCTGGTCTTAGTGGGTCCTTTTGCTGTTGTTGATACTTCCAAGTTAGACGCTATCCACTAGTTAAAGAAAGCACCTGTCATCGAAAAGTGGAGCGATATTAGTGATGATGTTTCTTCTGTGAAAATTGATTTGAAGACTGTCTTAATATCACTTCATACCGCTCGAGCAGTGAGTCTGATTAGTTTCACAAGGGCTCTTTTTGGCTTAGGTCAGCATTTAGTTAAGTATAAGTAAGTAAATGAAATAAAACTCAGAATGACAGGGTTTTCTTACTGTTATTCCTTACTAAACAGGTGGATAAAACTACACCTCAACTCAAGGTGCATTGCCTTGAGAATTTGTACAACACACCTCAAGTAAGGCAAAAATAATTACTCGGAACAGTTTGCCTAGTATGGTCCTAGTAAACCCCAGTTTGTAAAGTTAAGATGTGAAACTACTCATCTCTACACGATGCTTTCACCTGCTGCAATGACACAAGGCACAACTTAAGCTTCTAGCTGTCATCGGGATGCGGGGCCTTGTTGATAAAACCCAAGATAATTATCGGGCAAACTAGCAGTGAGAGCAGTTGGTTACTCTGGCTACTCAATATGAACCATCATTTAGTAAGCAGATCAGTTTTAAATATTTTGGAAGGAAACGTTTAAAAATGCACTGAGCCGAGCTAACTGCAAAAAAAGAGATTAAATCTCAATTTCTCAAATCAGTCCTGCATGTAATCCCCATCATAACTATTGCATGTATTCGGTTATTTGTTGCTGGAAGATATTTTTTGCCCCTTAGCTTGGGTCAAATCCAGACCAACTCTGTCCCACTGTCAAGTGTTCTAACTAAACCAGAGTAAATAAGCCCTTCCCAAGGATCAACTGAAAAACAAGTTATTTGAATCCGTCCCCTGCCTTATAAAACTGCACACACAGACAAAAAACTAAGCACAGTCTTGTCTTGGCAGTCCATGTTCAGGGAAACTGCTCTGATTGCCCCCCCCATTCATGCTTGCCTGCTTACTCTACTCTATTACAAATGCTATGAAAATTAAATGCTGCTTTTTATGTGAACATTATCCAAATACTTCTATTTTTTTTTTTTCTACAAATACCAGTTCTGGGATTAGAAAACATTACACAGCTGCTGGGTTGTTTATGCAGACACATTCATGTATCATTGTACAAATAACACATCAATTCCTAGGTGAATTTAGTCATCCCCAGTGTTGAATCCATGCCTGTATAGCTTCTCATAGGAAGTTTCATATTGAATGTGAGCATGGATCACTAATCCATTGATACATTTTTTTGTAAATAGAGTACAGAGATTAGAGATTATTGTATGTTTTCTCAGTTGGCCCCAGGAGGATTTTGTAGAAGGCTGCTGAATCTAACATCACATTCTTCGTACAGAGTGACATGAGTCAGGTTGATTAATCCTGAGTGACAACTTGGCTGTCGTGGCTTTTATATATTATCGCAGCAGAGATGAGAACTGCAGTCAGTTTGGCAGATGTGTATACGGTTGAGGTGAAAAGATGGATCAGCACTTTATATGTCCATACTACTGGCGCATATGGGATAATGCCTTAGACACTTTAGTTTAATGGCAAGTCTAACGTATACAAGCGTTCTTTGAATTAAAACACTAAATGACAGCTCCTGAGCTTAGACACCATACAAAGTGTTGCCCACAAACAATATTCCAAAATGTTTTACAAATTTCTGAGATGACAAATCCTGAACACTTGGTGCAACAGTGTTCAATGTGAAAAGGCTTATTTTCAGTTTGTCAGTCTCTTTGGTCCAACATTGTTCAGTTTCCCTGATTTTCCACAGTTCTCATTTTTCACCCATGTATAGTAGTCATTCTCAACACCAGGTTCATTTGGAGAGAGATCTGCTTCATTTTCAAGTGCACCTATATGGGACCACCTTACAGAAACAATTATTTTACAATGAATTTACAGGTGTCAGGGACATATTAGAGGTCCTCTGCAATCCTATCTGGTCATATCTATATGGTATCTAATGAAGTAACTTGACAATGGGGCTCTTGTTAATCACTATTTGGAGACTAATAGACATCTCATTGCAGGCAATCTGTTCGACACAGGTACAGGGTAAATTTGACCTGTCATATTTCATCCACTACTATTCCACGGTCAAGTTTAGTCCTGTTACAAAAAGCTTGAACTAGTTTGGCATTCAGAGCATCCTTGAAACAAGGAACAACAGTCCCCTTAAATCAAAATTTCTGGATCTGCTCCAAAATTTAATGGGTTCTTTGTTCAAACCTTTGTTTTAGCTGAGATAAAAATTGAAGGAGTGATGACTATATTTGAGCTGTAGATGTCAACCAATACAAGTATTTAATTTCATCTCATTGTAACCAAAAAAAGTTTGTAGTGTGAGTGAATTAGTTTATGTTGATTTCATGTTTTTATAGTCCCTTCTGATACAGATAATAATACCTTTGTTTTAATTTCATTCATGTATACAGCACTTTTCTGTTTGATGTGATCAAAGCACTTCACACAACACAAATTTTACTTATTTTCACAGTGTATGCTAATGTTCATACCCTGTTAGCAGACCTTTTAATGTTCCACATGCAATTATGGGAGATGACTCAGTTTTCCTCATGGACAAATGTAGAATGGAGGGGGTTGGGGATTGAACCATTGACCCTCAAAACACTCTACCCCTGCCAAATCATAGCAGGTTCAAAAAAGACTGTCACATTTTTATGAATGGAAAAATGTCATACATTTTGTTTTCAAATGAGTTAATACAATACATGGATATTCAAAATCTGGAGAATACCAAGACACATGACAACAATTTGCAGGTGACATGTAGGCATCAGCTTTTCTACAATTACATGGTTGTACTGCTGGAGTTGATTACCCGCTGGGAAGAATGGATGGAGGATGCTTTCAGGAGAAAGCCAAATGTGAGGTGCTGTCCGCAACTGTTGAAACAGGATGAAAAACCTGATGGAACCCTATCAGGGTCAACGGTGGAGGATTTGCAGTCTGGTTGCTTGTCAGGGCATTCAAGCCCCTCAGAATTATAGGATCACACAGCAGAACAATCAGGAAAATTACTGATGCCGTGCACAAGCTATTTAGACACAAGTCAGGGCTCGATCACCCCTGGCTGGGTCACTTGGGCAAGGGTGTGTGATGGTGAAAGATCTGATCCGAATCAAGGTTACATTACTGATGTGTTAAGTTGTATGGTAGAAATGGGAAATAAATGGACCTAAAACTTGTACCATCTTGTCAAGTATGCCTGATGTGGTACACCTCAATAGAATATAGCCTTTAAAATATGCATACTTCAAGCTCTGCAATTACAGTTCAATGCTTGTACTACCACAAAGGGTCATTTGAAAGAGAGGTCCGTTTCATTTAGATGCTTGATCAAAGTACCATGGCAGTGCATTGATACTGGTTCCTCAGGCTCATTTTGGGATTACAGTTTTAAGTAGACTCATTCTTTTCAGGTTTATTGGAGTTTTAAGACAATTTTACAAGGCTAAAAATTTTGGAATACAACAGGCCTTCCAAAGTTTAACATATAGAGCACAGTCTTGAATTTCTGAGAACAAACAACACAGGACCACACAGACTTTGTCGAAGTTATTATTGTAGAATGATGTACTGTATGTTTTCTTTCATACAGACGAAAGGTGTTGGACTTAATCCCCATTAATTTCTCTTAGATTCCCATACAGATTTAGTTTACAGTATACAGGTGGGTTTTTCCTCATATATAGATATTTATTTGTTTGAATAACAGGCAGGTAATTCTTCAGTATATTAAAGTCTGTTTTTTTCTCTTTCTTTTATGGTCTTTTTCATTTCAGCACAGTTAAGGCTGCATTTTCTGTCTGCAGAACAGCACTGCTTTGTGCAAGAAGGGGGACCATTTTACACTCAATATTTACGAAAGTATGTGTAATGAATGATGTAAAACCTTGAGCTTTTCCCATTTCAACATGGCAGTACAGAAAATCTGATCAGATCTAAAAGAGCAGCCTAAACAATGCAGTGATACATTGCACTTCTGCAGTCTCTAGCTCTGCATCCCATTCCAGTTCTTCATCCTCCTGGCTCCCAACTTTTTCCAGTCCTTTAGATCATCATGAGGTACATTTGTATCTCATTCTATATTTACAGAGTGGCATCTCTGGTCTTAAGAGACTATAAGAATGTCTACATCTCCGCACACATCAGGGACTGTTCAATGGACAGAAAACAGCCCTCAGAATTTACTTAGGAGAATGTGCAACTGTCTTTTTCCATCAGTGGGAGCACTGGTGGAGAAAATCAAAAAATAACAAATAATAACACACAAGTGCTTCCATTTTGTTGTTCCTTTCTTTACAAAAAAGCAATAGGATTAAAAGAAAGACACAAAAAATAAATAAAAGGAACATGGTACCTGTAAATCAAAGATGAACATTTCTTCAACAACTGAACAAGATTAACAATCTGTACAGTAGTGGTGCAGTTCTACAATTTATAATTTCAAAAAAATATGATATATTCTTTTTCAAATTGTGTTTTGCATTCTGTGAGACTCTCACACCATCATGATGTATCATAGCTGGACGGATGGACAGAGATAGCTGGAACCGGACAGTCAAAATTTACACCACTGCAGATTGTTCACCTGTTGTCTGCTTTGTATGTATGTGTGCGTGTGTTTTTGTGTACTGCAGTAGGTGTTTTGACCTGTGCTAAGAGGAGCTGATATAGATTAGGCTTGATGTGTGTGTGACAGAGAGACAGAGAGGAAGAAAGCACATGTGGAGAGATCATATCAACAGTAGTGACAGTAGCCTAAATTATTTATCAACACATAAAGATTGACATTAATAATACCTAAATGCATGCTTCAAAACAGACAGACCACTACAATGTCCCCAGACCGCTCCAAGTCGAGTCAGGGAGGTGGCGATGATGATGAGCATTCAAGGAGACAGAGTTCTGTACAGATAAAGGTGTTCCCAGAGAGCCCTGTGTGCTTCCTGGAACAGAACTGGCAGGACAGACATGTTCTCTCGCTCTGTTTGCATCTCTGTGCCTCCTCCCTAAGTCTTGGTTCACGTTTTGACATTGCAGTCTGTTGCATATCATCTGCCCTTGCCTCTCTGGCAGTGGGACCAGTTGATAAATTAGGGAAGTCAACAGGAGAAAACCGAGGGGAGGGGCAGGGGGGGTTCCAGGTTTGTGTTGCCTTCACACTCCAAAGCAACATGAAGTCAGTGGCTCAGCCACATCTATTACAACATGGGATATGGGAGGGCACTCTTACACCCAGTCTGAAATGTATGATCCATGGAATGTATAGGTGGAATGTGATGTCACTAGGACTGTACTGTCGTCACATGGGTGGCTATATCCCAATCTTTCTTGTGTTGGGCTTTTCTTCTTGCTGGGGCATGCGTTCATGCACTGCTATGATGCTGGACAGCTTCCAGATGTCCTGAAGAAATAATTCAACAATTTGGAAAATGCACTGATTTGCAGAGTTTGATAACAAGGTTTGTTCTATTCCCTTACCCATCTATTCCATGTGAGGCTGAACCCAGTAGCCACTTACATTAGCATAAAAACTGGAGACACCTGACCCTGTCCTACAGGAACAAAATCTTTCTGCCAGCCATGCAGTAAATAATCTCACTTAATCCAAATAAAAAACAAATGTGGGGTTATGAGCTGATGCATCATGAAAAAGGACTGATCTGAACTGAAAAACCAACTACTGTTGGTTTTGTAGGATTTCTGGGTTTTTCTTTTTTGGGGATCACCAATACCACATAGAATGCAATTTTATACTTGTTCAACATAATACCAGCCAGTAATCAGATAAAGATAAAATGGATGGATGTTCTAACCAAGTAAAACTAATTTGACTCTAGCTAGCAGTAGTGAGTACAGTTTGCTGCATGTTTGATGGTGCTCACTGATAAAACCTCTTGCAGCACCATCTGGTGTCAAACAATCCCAATGTTGCTTTAGAAGAAAAAAATACTTGACTGCTACCAATGAAATTCAAACATATACCTTCTATGGACTTTTCTTTTGAGACTAGATGTCATGATTTTTAACCTTTTGGATAATTTAAACAAAAATAAACAAGATAACGCATGAAAATAATGAGCTATAACAATGTTGGGCAGATTTTTGTTTGAACTTTTGAGAGCCAGGCTGAGTGTGTTTTCCTCTCTCCAGTCTGAAGTGTTTGTTATATGTAAGTCTTAAAGGGCCATCGCCTGTGCATTGTGTGTTTGATGGCATTTAAAGGGTTAATGCTTCACAAGTATTCAGCTTTTTTTTTTTTTTTAAAAAAAAGAAAGCTGACACACACACGCACACTCACACACACATAGTGACAAAATACCAGAAGGAATGAAGGGAGACAAAGTGAGCAAAGGGGGAAAGAAAGGAGGAAGTTGTAACAAAAACAGAATTAAATGTTACCCAGAAGTAATCATCAACATGGCAGGGGGCTGTACATTTAGTTACCCATGGATGAGGCAAACATGTATACCCCAAAATGAAGTCCCACACACTGCATCATAAACAGTTTACATGGGGAAGCGTTCAAGAACTGGGCAGCTCGGGCCAGATAAAGAACCACGTATACATCAACAGTTCTGCTGTAGCTTCCCAAACAATCAAAATACATGTACATATACTGTGTATATATGTATGCCCTCCCCCATCCATTAATAGTTTTTAGCAGCCATTCTATTTAGTATAAGGTTTAAATGAACATTATTGTGGTTTGCAATTTTTTTTTATAGATTTTTCAGAAGAGACAAGGTAACAAACAGACAGGTCGAAAGAGAGCCATAAAAGGAAACAACTTGAAGACATTTTGAGAGAGAGAACAGAAAGTAAAAATAATATAAAAAATGCAAAATAAAGAAATGAACGAGCACCATTGTATTTAGAAATAAATGAATCACAGTATAGAACTGATTGTTAAAGCTTTAACTATACTTCAAAGTGTTACATCTTGAGCAAAGTGGTGATTTGAAAGTGGCCATAGGCTCTCGCCAGGTAAATGACAGTGGTGTGACTGTGGTGACAGTGGTGCCATGGCGGTGTGTGATGAAAACAAACACTGATGAAGAACACCAGTAGAAGCAGAGTCAGTCAGCCTCCAACCCTGACGTGACCCTGTTCTACTGAAGCACTGAGGGATGTCTTTTTTTTGTGTTTTTTTTATTTTGGATGTCTATCCCTCCCCAGCCCGCTTTCGCTCAGGACAAAGCAGCGATAGCAGACCTGTGCGTGCGTGTGATGGTTGGGAAGTTGTGAGGCGGTTCTTCAGGGAGGGCAGTGGGACTGAGAGTGCTGGAGCAGGGGGGCAAAGGGAGGGAAAGGCACACTGTTCTCAGGGAGCTGCGAGCAGAAATTTGTCCACTCCCTCCTGGACCTCCCTCGTCCTTCGCTCCCTCCTGTTAGCTTGTTGTGAGGGAGACTGGATGAAAATGTCATGTTTCAGTCCTCAGCCCTCTCCCCGCTCTCCCAAGGACTCCGTTTTCTTTTCCTCTTCCCCCGACCCAAGTTCAGCCTAGATATAAGGAGGTCTCCACACAGTAGAGGTGGGCCAGATGAGGGGTGATGGGTTTCACCGGCCTATCGCTTCCATGATGATTATGGTGGTGATGGGGGCTCCGGTTGTTGGTGCTGTTTTTGTGGGTGTGTGTTGAACTGATGCTGCTGCTGCTGCTGTTGTTGTTTCGGTTGCAGGGGGTTACAGGGAGGCTATACTGGCGGTATGGGCGAGT
>KV751327.1:245945-274658 GCA_001698575.1 Mola mola
ATGCAGGTGCTGGTATCTGCTGAGTTCTGATTCGTCGTCCACATCGGTGTCATCGATCAGTGGGATGTTGTGGATGAGGTCATTGATGAGGAACTCTGGATGGGCCATGAAGTTGTGGATGGAGTTGCGGGATTCTGGTTTCTTCCGGCCCTCGTACAGCGAACTACGGAATGCTTTCACCACTCGCATCTGCCGAGAGGAGGAAAGATGAGGGAGGGGCCACAGGAAAAAGAGGAGAAAGTCAGAAATAAAAAACGTAAAATAAAGAGAAGGGAAACCCAGACAGACAGACTTGTGTCCTTCAGCAGACAAAAAAAGTGACAGACAGACAAATGGACACTCAGGACACATCAGAGACAAGCTGGTGGTTGTGTAAAATGCTAAGTCAGCTGGCCGGGCCAGGGCTGGGACATTAGGATGATGTATTGTATGATGTATGCACATGTGCGACCTGTGACCGTGGTCTGTTGAAGGAATCTACAGTTCATGAGCGTCTCTTTCTAAATCCACTCCCTGTTTCTCTTCAGTTTCCTCTCCAACAAAGTCCTAAGTGTACAAACATGTTGCTTACATGAATTAGTCATTATTTGCACCATGTTGCACATCATAACTAGTGAACATCCTTGGTTTTTAAAATTTGCATGGCTGCTAAAGCACAACAACCAGTTCACTTGCCATTGCTGTTTAAAAGTTTTCTTCTTCTTCTTTGAAAAGTTATTTCCCTTGACGTCATCAATATGTCACACTATAGGCCAATACTGTTGTGTTACATGTCACGCAACTTTGACTCCACAACACTTGTTCGCTGTGTAAAATACCAAACTGGAAAAGCTTAGAGCCGACACTGCTTGGTTCTTTGATATTAATGAATGGCAGAGAACTGGTGAGCCTACAATGCAGGGCTGAGGCAGAATCTCTAGGTAACAACGGCTTTTGTCACTGGCAGCATTTGGGGTATCCAAGCGACTTCTTGGACATCCTTTCAGTGGACAAATAGTGGTAAAGTGCTCTCCAGGGTGCCCTTTAAACAATTTCATAGTAAATGCATGACTTTTTGTGTGCCTCTGGCCCACATGCCCTACTCCTTATCTATGTAATTGTGTTTACAAGAAAAAAATATTGTTTTAAATATTTAGTGTTTTCCTTTTTTTTCCCCTCCCACACATGGCCAGATTTGGCGAAATGGAAGTAAGCGCATACTACAAGGTGGCCTGAGACCAGATTTTGAATGGACGCTATAATAAAAACATGGCAATGAGTTGGATGAACCTTAACCAGTTTTAGCGAATGGATTGTTTCTTCATTTGATCACAACCATGGTGTCATACAGCCCCTATTTTCAATGTACTCTGGTGTGACGTGAGCTGTACACACACAAAGATGGATTTAGGAGGCAGAAGATAAAATCCATGCATCTCTCTGCAACATTTTCTTCGTTGGAAGGCTATGCAATGATCTGGATGAAGTACTACAGTGAGGAAATTAGGTGGTAGGCTTTTATAGCTCAAAAACTTCTGGTTACCTAGTTACCAAGTAGAAAATCTTTTTAACTCAAAAAGCTTTAAGGTCACTGACTTTAGATTTTATTTTACACCTCCAAGTATATAAAAACCACAAAACACAATTTCAATGCATTTTCATAATATAGGACTTTAAAGGTTACCAAATTGGGTTGATTCAGGATTTAAGATAACTTTGAACAAGATCTGCAGTAAATGGTTAAACTGAGTTTGGATTATTAGCAAAGCTGATTCTGCCACAACGCCATTTAAATATGAAGATGCTGTTATGTCTCCATCTTTTGTGAGTTTAATTCTTTTTTTTCTTCGTTCCTCCTGTTCTTCATTTATTTGTTAAAGGACTGAAGGTTCTTTGCACAAGCCAGTTGGCTTTCTGACCTCTCCCGACACAGCTATTATCTTTTCAGTAATTTGTTTTCATGCTATTTTACAAGTGAGAAAACAAAATAAAAACAAATTGCGTATCAAAAATGAGCTGGCTAATGACATGTTTTTGTCAGTTCAAACACACCAGTCAGACCTCACAAGACAAAAGCAATCAATAGCCACCATCACAACAACCACAGAATATGCAGGCGTTCATCATATACATATATATGTGTGAGTGTGTCTGTGTCAGCATGATACTGCATGTATAGATGAACAACACCCATACCTTAGCACACTGGCTCACATTCACGTACACACAGGGGAGAGTGTTTGTTAGGCACAGATGGAAAAAAAGACGGAACGGGAATTGGTAGTTTAGCGTACAATAAATTAAGAAATTAGCAAGAACATATAGCAGTGACCACGTACAGAAACATACGTACGAAGACACACACAAAGACGCATGCAGCAGCTGAGCTGTATCCACACTCAATGGCTTGGAGGTCAACATGCAGCAGTCACTTGTCAGTCAGGGGTTTGTTAAAGATATATGCCTCATATGCACAAATACATCAATAGCCAGAAAGTGAGCTGGTCTGTCAGCATCTCTGTGCACAGTGCGTGCAAAGCACACACATGTGCAAAATGTACTGCAGCCATGCAGCAGTGAGAGACAGCAGAACAGAGTGATTGAAATTATGTTGATGCTGATGATGAAGTTTCTGCAGGATAAAAAAAAACCAAGTCTTGTAAAACAGAAAGGTGACATATAGCAAATCAGCAGGTTAGAGCAGTTGTGTGATTGGTTAGATTAATAGAGAGGGAGCCAGGTCATGCTGAATCAGATCTTTGTCACATACATTCTCTTTCTGTCCATCTCTGTCTCACACACACGTTAGAGTGAGGTCTATGAGTGTATGTAGAGTTGGATTATGTAGTCTGTGGTGTATGCATGCGTAAACACATTCCTCTGCCATAGGAATTTGTCCATGCACCGTACCCCCGAACCCAAACAGAAGAAGAAGAAGCAGCATGAGCTCAAAAGAAATAGAGACAGTTCAGTGCAAATATCCTGACAAACACAGGCAAGGAGAGCCCTACATAGAGACAGTTTGGCCAAATGAGATCAGCAGAGAAGAAGCTTTATGTCCATACAACACCCACTGGAGTCCAAACCGTGGTGATGAGAGGTGGATGGTCAGGCAGCTAAATGGAGACAAGCGCTGCAGTTGGCCAAACTAGGAGGACTCTCTATATATGACTCTGGCATACACGACAGATGTACGACAGACAGACAGACAGTCAAGCAGTAGGTTCAGTCCTTATCTGTTTTTCCAAAGAGCATGTCGGACAGTAGAAAAACACCTCATGAAGACTGAGGAGGTTACGGAATTCTCACTTTCTCACTTGTTCAGCATTCAGTTTGTTTTCATTTTGTCTCCATGAGAAGGGTAAACTTTCGAGTATATAACGCCCACAGGTCAGGGCACTGCTGTGTTACTGATATCTCTCACCAATTTCCTTCCTATCTCCCTGTCGGCTGTTTCAGCAGTGCTTGATGGAAAAATGATGGTTAAAGGGACAAGGAGGAAATAGGCACTGGAAGGTAGAGAAGGTTGTTGTGAGCAAAACAACTGCTAATGAAAAGACACCGCAACAGAAATCCTGGGAGAAGCTGTTAGGCACATGACTGGGTTATGGCTTCTATTTCCCACCTCAACTGTGAGTAGCACCCACCCACAGTTTGATCATCATATAACTTCTCTAATCTAGAGGAACATGCCAGTAGTACCTTCCTCACTTCTGTGCATCTTTTCTTCGTGTCTCCTACGTGTGAACTATTTCAGGAGGGAGGCTGAAATCTTCTTTTAGATA
This sequence comes from Mola mola, assembly GCA_001698575.1. Lineage (NCBI taxonomy): Eukaryota > Metazoa > Chordata > Actinopteri > Tetraodontiformes > Molidae > Mola > Mola mola. Next base: position 249,710 of record KV751327.1, read on the forward strand.
TCAAGAATCGAGAAGCAGATTTGGGATTCAGCTTAAATATTTTCTTCCCCTTCATCTTTCTAGGCCAAAGTAAACCTTCAGAGTTATCTCTTATTCTAACTTTGTTGTAAGTGCCGGTAGGTGAAACTAGGCCAGTCTGAAATGAAAACAAACTGGATCTGTTCAAAAGATCCAGAGGAATTACTAAGGCCCAGGGCAGCTCAGATGAAAGCATGAGACACCTACTCAAATAGAAACAAAGATATCAAAATGATATAAATATCATTTCAGAAGAATTTGTTTCCAAAGTACTTGAAAAAAGCCCAGTAAACTGCTCACAACAATGAGGAATCTGCAGTACTGACTTGGGCCTACACCTACAGGTGATGATGCAATGTGGGGAGGAAGGCATTGTGGAATGGAAGGAGGCAAGGAAGCAAGGAAGGTAAGGAAAAGCAACTTAGAATCAAATGAAGAGACAGCACAACTGCACGCATGCACATACATACACACTTATTTGTAAGTGTACAAGCACATACAGCACTAACAGACTGAGACAGAAGTCCGACTATGGCTTTAGGCTATATCATCATGTGCACACACACATAAACACACTTGCAAACAGTGGAACTGAAAGAAAGAAATCAAGGGAAAATATGAAGTGGATGCTACTCTAGTAAGGAGATGGAGAGGAGGATGACAAAAAGGGATGAGGTTAAGGATGAAGTTGAAAGAAAAAATGAGAGTAAAACTACTAGAATTAGAAAACTACGAAAGGAATCTTATCAGAAAGCTACAAAAGAGCCTGTATTTAGATCCCGTAAAATCTAAATACCTCCAAAAAAGAACAATGAAGAACAGTAAAAACCCTTTTCACAGAGTACTTCAGCAAACAGTGAACCTGTAATATCTCATAAATATAGAAGAAAGGAGAGAGCTGTGATCGGGGGCAGACTGGATGGAGAGTAAAATCTGGACTTTTTGAAGACATCAGGCCAAACTTGTGATGTCAGAACTGGAAATACTATTATACTACTATACTATAATAACCAGTTTATAACATTTTTTTTGGCACTGGAGAAAAGTGAGAGGAGCACAAGACGGAGAAAGAAAACAAAAACCTTTTTCTTTATTATAGTCTTGCAAACAGCAGTGAGTTATTGGGCTTTTATACTCGAAGGTTTACAGTTTAGTTAATTCCCGAAGCCGTGTGAAAGCCATTTGATAATGAGTGGAAAATTCTATCGTAGTGAAATCTTTTTCTGGAATAGGAGAATTTTAACACTATTTTCTTGGTTTACAGAGAAAGGAAATTACACCATTCCTGAACATGAGATATTTTTACAACAAGGCTCAACAACAGTAACCACGCTTGACCTCAGGAAGTAACAGCAGCACAGGAGGAGCTGCCATTATGCTCTCTGAACTTTGGGCCTAATTGCCTTGTTGAAGTAACTCAAACTTATTTTCTTTACTTACATTTCTTCTTTAAAACATGAATCACTTTCTGTCCTCATAAACAATGCTGCTCCATTTCGACACCTCAGACAGAGAGAGAAGAGCAAGCCACCTCCTGAACTGACCAACACTCAACAACAAATCACACTCTGGACCGAGACCAGGACTGGATTTGAACCAGACCAGATCAGCCCAGCCAGTCAGGACTGGTTGCTGTTTGAAAAAGGAGAAAAGAAAACAGAAAAGAGAAAGAGAAAGGAACAGAGCAGACATTGCACACACATGAGCAGCGGGCGAGTGAGCCGGAGGGGACACAACCATAGAGATTAAAAATACTGCAGTTCACGTGCCGTGCAGCAGTATTTGCTTTTGTGTGTACGAATGAGTGTGTGTGAGAGAAGGTGACTGCAACAAGTGTGTATACGTGTGTTTACTTGTGTGTTGGTGTGTTTGTGTGTACATGCGTTGGCGCACTCACTCCCGGGGGCTGGGCTGGTATTGGCTGTTGCAGTGGAGAGAGCTACATGAGAGGGGGTACAGATAGTGTTTACGTCGTGGAGCTGACTGAGCACGGAGGAACGCCGTCTCACCGCTCCCTGAAACGAACCACTTCGCTTGAATGTGCTCACTACCTCCATCTGCAGGACAGAGACAGAACAGCAGCACTCAGTGAGGGCAGGAAAGGCCAGTCTGAGTGCGCGCGTATGTGTGTTGCCACTTTCTAGCAACGGCATCTTAATTCACTTGATGGCAAATGTTCATCTGTGATACGCAAAGACAATATTAAAGGAAAACTCCATGTGTATATGAGGTTTTCTGTGTGTGTTTTTCGTACAAGCACATTTACTGCCTGCACACTCAGACCAAACCCTCTCAATGGAAAAAAACTAATCACTTACACAAAGACAGGCACTTAAGTAGAGAGTCTGGCCTGGCTCTCTAATGCTGTACAGGAGGTTGTAAGCGGTCTGTTGTTCATGTTAGTGCTGGGTTGCTGTCTTAATGTCCACTTGCACACAAAGTGCAAGAACCAATCAATTAAAGTAATCAAGCATGTCAACAACCTCTCTATTAGCATCAGCCTCCACAGTGTGCAAACAATACACAGGCACAACGTCCGTGCTGCAGCAGCAAAGCAATCAGAGCAATTTTCCTCTTTTCTGATGTTTATGTCCATGTAAACTTCCACATCCAGCATTAGCTACCAAAACAGTTAGCTGTATTGGAGAGAGAAAACTGGAATCAGTATGTTTGGCACAGGTCGGAAGAACAGAGGACAGATGAGAGGAAGACTGACTTTTGAAGAGTAAGAACATAACAGACACAACATTTAAACTTCAATCAGATACATGAAATAAATAATAGTAGATAACATTCTTTCTTTCTTTCCAAAAGTGTCTTATGTTTGTGTGTAAAGGTCATGACAAGATTGTGGCAGTTTATTTAGCCAATATGTAACTGCATAATTAAGGACTGATCTCTCCCTGAAATAATTGTTCTCATCACAAAGCTCTTAAAAATTAAGAGTTAAAAATGTGCAATCATGAGGCATCCATGTTCAGATTCATGTTCTTTATGAATATATAAAACAATATAATAATATTGGGGTTTTTTTTCACAAATCCTGCTGTCACCATACATTTGACACATTCTTCATCTCTCTGTGATTCAGCTCGAATAAACTGATTTGGTGGCATGACCACATGGAGCTTCTGGTTTATGTGCATTGCCTGGATATCTGTGCGTATGTGTGTGTGTGATCCTGTAAAAGATCTTTGGTTATGCTTGGTGTTTATGGCAGCCCGCCCAAACAGCACCTGTGTCTGGATGCGATTGAGGCCTCTAAACCAGAGGATCTGTCCGCGGCGCAGCTCTCTCTCAGCGCAGTCAATCTCCTCCTCATCCTCTGCCAGCTCCTCCCCTTCGTCCTCCCCTGGTTCCAAAAGCCCTGCCTCCTTCAGGCAAGGCAGACGCTCTGTCGGCACAGTGGCAATCACCTGGAACCCAGGTGTGTTGCATTGTAATTTGAACCGAAGGCAATTCACAATTGTGGCAGTTATGACATTTTTAACAGCTCATTTTACCAAAGGACAGAGTAAATCAGGGATGTTATTTAAGTCAGTGTGAAAATGTTTTATTAGCCTCAGATTAGCAAAACATAGGTAAAGCAGGCCTGCCAGCCTACGCTCCCTCTGTGTGGTTTGATTCAGAGGGCTGAAGAGCTGCTTACCTGCCCCCAGAGCAGCTCTCCTACTCCCACAAACAGACACCAGAGCCACTGCTCCACATTGAGAGGGGCACAGCTGAAGGGCTTCCCTCCCCACTGCACAATCACGATCTGCAGTGAGAGCAGTGAGGGACATCAGTGCTATCACACATATAAACACAGCATTGAAGGGGAAACCAGCACTGTACCATCTATTTCTGCTGTGCCAAGCACAAACTGTCTTGTAGGAAAGAAATAACAGCAGGATGCATCAACAGTCAACAAACACTATATCTCCTTGTTTGTAGAAATTCATAGTAGGAAATACAAGGTCCCAAAATGTAAATAAAAATATGTATATTCTCTCTTACCTGGAAAAATATTGACCATCTAGACATTTTTGGTGTGCTTAGTTTTTGAGATATCAGCTCTTCACACTTCACTTGTGGCCTTCAAAGCAGCTCTTTCCAGAAATGACCTGGTTACTCAATATAATCCACTGAGTGGTGTTATTTTGGTGTAGGAACTATTTCCTTGAGATGTTCATGCATTTGACAGGGAGGGATGTAATCGTGGCGTCCTCCTTGGTGATACGGGAAAATAGTTTCTGCTTAAAACTGCACAAAACGAAGTGTGTGGATTATCTTGAATAATTGGCTCATGGTTTTTCGAAAGAGACAGTGCTATTTGTTTATCAACTGTATTTTTTGGAGCTTTGAAAGTGAAATGCTAACTACTTTAAAACTTGGAGAAAAGGCAGATATCTCTACGGCTAATATCTCCAAAACTGAGCAACTCACACTTGCTAATTTAATAGCACTACAGGTGAGATGAAAACTGAGCATTTTTTATATGGGGTTAACTGTTCCTTTAATTCCAGACGCAAAACACTAGTAGTCTAAGGCCTGAAAGTGAATAAAAAATTCTGGCACTACTAAATGCATTTATGAAACTCATCAGTATTAGTGATGGTGAACAGTAAATGGTATTAGACTGGGAAAAAGGCTTATCAGAGAGACACTATCATCTTTGACACCAAACTGCACAGTCATACATCTCACAAGCACACAGTATATCACATCCAGCAATCGTTACTAACTGCAGGCAGGAGGGATCCATCATTCTTCCTCTCTTCTGCCTATCTCAATCTGTCTCCAGTCCTCTCATCATCCTTCCCAACTGTTTCTTTTGCTACTCTTACAACAATCACAGCCATCCCCTCCACCTTTCTCTGGTCAGGGTTCCACTGAGAGCTGAAAAGCTTTACAAAATATCCCTTTTATTCTTCTCTCCATCTCTCACTCTGTCTTGCTTTACTTCTGTATATTTTTGTGTACTCACAATTCCCTACTAAGTGCATTTTTCTGTGCTGCCAGAGTCAACTAACACCCCTCCTGTTGTTGATAAAGTGTAGAGTCTTATATCTGGACTCAAAACTTTATAATGCGGCTGCACCATCCCATCATTACTGTGCAAAATCTGTCTCCAAATGATGTCAAAAGCTCAGGATGGCCAAGGTAATCCTAATTTTGGCCTGGTCACAAAAACGTCCCTCCTCTCTATGTCTTTCATCTCTTCTCCTCAGTCTCCACTCTGTCCAGTTTCTTCTAGATGAAAAACATCTTTTAGCAATATTACTGTATCTCCACCATGAATAAAAATGAAATTAAATTAGAGAACATGATTTTGAAATAATATACAGTACCAGAGCCAGCAGATGTTGTGTTGCACTTCTTGAGCCAAGCATACCTAAACAGAGTGCTCGAGATGCTCAGTCAAATTGAATAATACTAATGACCAACAATGTACATCCTCAATGTTTCTAGTTATATTCCAGTCAGAGACTATTCTTCCTTCCTTATCTCTTAGGTATATCTATTATCACCCCCAACCAAAAAAGAAAAGAAAAGAAAAAGGGTATGTCAAGACTTACCTGCACTGCAAAGGTCCCCAAAACAATGGAGCAGAAGATGGGGTTAGCGAATATTCCAGCAAAGACATTTCTCTCTCCGTGGATCTTGCGAGCGTTAATCTCATTGAAAAGTTGCATGAGGACGAAGGTGTTAAAAATGATGGTGTAGTGCTCAGAGGGAGGGGAGTGCAGCGGAGCATTGCGACCACTGTCAATGTTAAACATATGCTCTCCTGGAAGGTCAAAAACGGAGAAGGTATACAGTAGGATGCAGAGCAAACAAAAGGTACATGGTAGCTGCTAAGGTTGGGTATTGTTTAAAGATTGTGATGCCATTTCCAGTAACAAGAACCCTTAAAGTGAATAGTCAATACTGAGTAAAGTCAGTACTTTGTTTTTAAACTAAAACGTGTGGATTTGTGTGTGCACCTATGAACAGCAGCGTGAAGATGATGACCAGCTGGTACACTCCATGACCCAGGATGTTCTTCATCATGGTTAGTGAGATGAGCGGGTTGTTTCTGCCATAGGGTTTCCGTAGCAACAGGGCCTCAGTTGGGGGCTCAGTGGCCAGTGCCAGAGAAGCAAACGTGTCCATGATCAGATTAACCCACAGCATCTGCACGGCCTTTAGAGGAGAGTCCTGCAGCAGAGAGAGTTACAAGCTGACGCCTGGGTCCCCTGAACATGGATGTCTCACTAACCAAACAGGCAATTGTGGTTAGATTTCATCCCTGACTTTGCACCAGGCTCAGATTTCAAATATTAACAGTCACTTTTGCATGAAATCAGTAATTTTTTTATAAGTAAGAGCATTGTGTATTCTTTGGAAGTTTGCATTGAACTGCCTTGCCCTATAGGTACATTACGCTCTGCTGGCTGACATTCAAACAGTGTCGGCAGATTGGATAAAAACTGGAAATACAACACTTAGTCAAACTTGGCAATGCTATTCCCTGGTGGTTAGCCATAAGGCATGACTCACAGTCACACCAGATAACCAGCCTTTAAGAGCTACTTGTTGACATGTCGGTAGATCTCATCACAAAGCGGGAGATACCATCTTCAACTTGGCAGTAAAATTCCGACGCTGGATAATTTTTCCATGAAGCTGCTTGTAATTATGGCTGAAATGAAGTGAACTGAACATGACTGTCTTCATTTTAAATCACCACTGACCCATGTAGAGTTTTAAATATATTATGCCAAATTTATCAATAAGTGGCAATATATTTTCACAGCAGTTTTTTTTTTTTTTTTTGTCCAGTTCTATCTGCCAATATGCATCTTAAACATCTTCTGTAAAGTTTTTCAGTGCTACAGAAATTCTAGTGTCCTTTTTAGAGAGGTCCAAGTAGACACAGAGTGTAACAAGGGCCGTGCTGGAAATGTATTCATTAATCCTTTATCTTCTAAATGAAGTAGAAGTCTAGAGAATCTTACCATTATCATCACTGTCATCATCTTAAAGTACTCTATAGACAGAGAATAAATTGTGTGACTGGTATATTACTGAAATATTGATACAATAAACTCATATGTAGCATTGCAAATGGTACTACTACTCATTTTACTTTTTGTTTATTTTACAAATTTAAACAAACTGTTTGTTAACTTTAATCTAACTTTAACTTTTTGAGACATTATAGACTACACCTTTTGTGGGCATTGAACAGTTATTTAAATAAAGCCATTTAAGACGTTTAAGCAGGGCATCGCTTTTTTCCAACAACTCTTAGACTGTAACATCTGAAACCTGTGTTAAAGAGCCCCACGAGTCATTTTATAACATTAAGCCTCATTTATGTAAATGGAGAAAACACTTGGTTGTTGACTATGAAGCAGGGCCACAGTAACATTGGTTTTCTATCATCAATTATTCTATTGATTATTAGAATAATATTTTTTTTCCTACACCTAAAATGACACAAAGTAATTTAAAGTTCCCATGATACTTTCCTCCACTTTGCAGCAGGTCTTGCTCCTGTTTCTTTGGGATTTTAGCTGATTTTAAAGTCATATTTGGGATCATGATGTTTAGATCAGGACAGGATCCTATAAGAATGGCTTGACTATGTGTAACAGTTTGTAGATGCCCATTAGTTGTCTGTGTGGAAGGTAATATCTATGTATTCAACTCTCTTTGCAAACCTTCTACTACGTTCAGTAATGTTGGGTTCCTATTAAAACCATGACACACAGCTGGGCCTCTGAGTATCTAGTGTGGTGCAGAGGCCAAGTAGTTAGATTATTGTTTTAGAATTCAAACAATGTGTTTGTTTTCACACAAACAAAAATTGCCGTATTATAGTGTGTAATTTCAACAGTTACAATTTGAAAATTACTAGACTATTATTTACGTCTGCCACAGCTAGCTACCGTTGTAGTGGAACTAGCTAACAGTTGGGTCAAATTATGATTTGACTGAAAAGTTAGTAATGTGGGATGGTGGGGTGGTGGTCTTCAAAAAGAAACAGAGAACGCTTACAAGCCCCACATTTACTACATCATATTGTGTTTCTCAAATGGAATTACTGACTTTGAGGGAAAACAATAGCTGAATAGCCACTATTTTTTTTTCTTTTCGTGAGTTTGATGTTACTTTATTTATTAATTTATTTATTTATTTGTCAGAGTGGTGGTATTGCTCAATTACTGGACTTTTACTGCTTCAATCCATTGTTACTTTACCAGTGGGTAAATAATAATCACTCACTGCGGCTGCGCCACTGCGGTAAGTGTATTGCCTCACTTCCTGTTGTCTGTGTCTGGTCGTCTCGTTATACCTTGCTAACAATCTGGGAGGGGTTTTAACTACATTAATTGTTTAACTGCTGTGTACTAAAAGTGTAAACCCTTGTACTTAAGCACCTTTCAACCTTCTCTCATTTTATCGCTAGTCTTACTACCGTTCTGTGTCGCGTTAACCAACTCAGGTAGTTAATTTAGCGCACAACGATGGCTTCTCCCTCGCTCAGTGTGTCACATGTTTAGTTATTCCTTTGCCTCTTTTAGTTTTAATGGTGCGTGTATTAAGTGTAGTTTATTTGCTGCGTTGGAGGCGAGGTTTAGCGATTTGGAGGCTACGATCCGCACCTTGCAAACCAAACCAGTAGCTTCGCTAGCTAGCCAGCCCCCATTAGCCTGTGCGAGTCGAATGAAAGCAACACCTCTGAGCCCCCCAGCAGCTCCCGAGCAGCCGGGAAACCAGGAAAGGTGGGTGACTGTTCGAAGGAAGCATAGTCCTAAGCAGAAGCCCACAGTTCACCACCAACCGGTTCACGTTTCAAACAGATTCTCCCCACTCAGTGACGCACCCACTGAGAAACCAACTCTAGTAATTGGCAGCTCTATTTTGCGAAACGTGAAATTTTCCGCACCAGCGGCCATAGTCAAATGTAATCCTGGGGCCAGAGCGGGCGACGTGGAATCGAATTTAAAGCTGCTGACAAAAAGTAAACGTAGATACAGTAAGATTGTAATTAATGTCGGTGGTAATGACGTTCGGCTACGCCAGTCGAAAGTCACTAAAGTTAATGTTGAGTTAAAGTTAATGTTGAATCGGTGTGTGCTTTTGCAGTTTTCTCTGGTCCCCTGCCTAATCTGACCGGTGACGACATTTTTCGCATGTCGTCATTCAACCGCTGGCTGTCGAGGTGGTGTCCGGCAAACGACGTGGGTTTCATTGATAATTGGCAAACTTTCTGGGGACGGCATCCATCCTACTTGGGAAGGAGCTGCTCTCATTTCTAGAAATATGGCCAGATTTATTAGTCAGCCAAATTGAAAATTTAGAGTTGAGGCCAGGAAGCAGAGTTGCAGTCTTACACGCTTCTCTGCGCTTCCTTTAGAGTCATCCACCTACAACCCCATAGAGACTGTGTCTGTCCCCCGTCCACATAAATTCACTAAATTCACTAAATCAAATAAGAGTTCACATAGGAACTTAATAAAAATCAACACCACTAATGAGGCAGTTTACAAAGTAAAGAGACTTAAATGTGGACTCTCGAATATCAGATCCCTATCATCTAAAGGTGTATTAATAAATGAGCTTATATCAGATAACAATATTGATTTATTCTGCCTTACCGAAACTTGGCTGTGCCAAGACGAATATGTAAGTCTTAATAAATCCACTCCTCCCAGTCACATTAACACACACATTCCCAGAGACACTGGCAGAGGTGGTGTGGAGTCAGCCATTTTCAATTCTGCCCTATTAATAAACCCTAAGCCCAAACAAAAATTTAGTTCATTTGAAAATCTCATTCTTCGCGCTTCCAATCCAACCATGAAAACTCCAATTATGTTTGTTATAGTGTATCAAGCACCTGGACCCTACACTGAATTTTTATCTGAATTTTCAGAGTTTCTCTCAGCTTTGGTCCTCAAAACAGATAAAGTCATTATTGTAGGTGACTTTAATATCCATGTAGACATTGAAAACGACAGCCTTGGTACGGCATTTCTCTCACTATTAGATTCATTCGGCTTCTGTCAGTGTGTACAAGAATCAACACACACTTTTAATCACACCCTTGATCTTGTTCTGACATATGGCATTGAAATTGAGCATTTAAATGTCTCTGCGCAAAATCTGCTTTTATCAGATCATTATCTTCTAACATTTGAATTTCTGCTCATCAACTATAAACCAAGAGTCACTAGTTATTATAGCAGATGCATATCTGAGGACACTGTTGAAAATTTTAAAGAAATTATTCCCTCTGCATTAATTTCAGTGCCATATCCCAAAATAACAGAGGAGTCATATCTTAAATTTAGCCCCTCCCAGCTTGATCACCTTGCCGATTTCACTGCCGGCTCTCTACGTGCTTCACTCGATTCCATTGCCCCAGTTAAAAAGAAAACAAAACCAGTAAAGAGACTAGCTCCGTGGTATAATCTTAACACTCGCAAGTTAAAACAGAAAACTCATAAACTTGAAAAGAAATGGCGTTCCACTAAACTGGAAGAGCCACACATGGCCTGGCAGGATAGCCTTAAAGTATACAGGAAGGCCCTTCGCCGAGCAAGAAAAGACTACTATTCAGCGTTGATAGAAGAAAACAAGAATAAGCCCAGGATCCTTTTCAGCACTGTAGCCAGGCTGACTGAGAGCCATCATTCTATTGAACCATGCATTCCTAGAGCCCTCACCTGTAATGATTTTATGAACTTCTTCAATAATAAAATTAGACTTATCAGAGAAAATATCCTACACTCCACAGATTCCAGTTCAGCAACAGGAATTATAGAGGCTGTTATTAGTCCTGATGTGTGTTTGGAAAGCTTCCATCCAATTGACCTTAAGGAACTAACGACAACATTATCTTCATCTAAATCATCAACCTGTATACTAGACCCCATACCTACTAGGTTGCTCAAAGAGGTTTTACCCCTAATTAGAAATCCACTACTAAACATTATCAATCTATCCCTTGTAACAGGTTATGTGCCCCAGTCATTTAAAGTAGCTGTAATTAAACCGCTCCTAAAAAAACCTACCCTAGACCCAGAAGTTTTAGCCAACTATAGACCAATATCCAACCTCCCCTTTCTTTCAAAGATTCTAGAGAAAGCAGTAGCGAAACAACTATGTGGCTTTCTTCAGTATAATAGTCTATTTGAAGAGTTTCAGTCAGGTTTTAGAAAGCATCACAGCACAGAAACGGCATTGGTAAAAGTTACAAATGACCTCCTCACTGCATCTGATGCAGGACTTATCTCTATACTAGTCTTATTAGATCTTAGTGCAGCTTTTGACACTATCGATCATCACATCTTACTACAGAGGATGGAACACCAAATTGGCATTAAAGGATCTGCTCTAAGATGGTTTAAGTCCTACCTATCTGATAGATATAATTTTGTTCATGTTAATGATGAATCATCAAGATATGACAAGGTTAGTCATGGAGTCCCACAAGGTTCTGTGCTTGGACCATTACTATTTACTCTATATATGCTTCCTGTAGGTAAAATTATTAGAAAGCACTCCATACATTTTCACTGTTATGCAGATGACACACAACTATACTTATCAATGAAGCCAGATGAAACCCATCAGTTAGCTAATCTACAGTCATGTCTTAAGGACATTAAAAACTGGATGTTTCATAACTTTTTAATGTTAAACTCGAACAAAACTGAAGTCATTGTGCTGGGCCCTAAACACATTAGAGACTCATTATCCAACAACATAGTTAATCTGGATGGCATTGCCTTTGTCTCCAGCACCACTGTCAGAAACCTGGGCGTTATCTTTTACCAGGAGCTGTCTTTTAACTCACATGTTAAACAGATTTCAAGGACAGCCTTCTTTCACCTCCGTAACATTGCTAAAATCCGGTACATCCTGTCTCCACAAGATGCAGAAAAACTAGTTCACGCATTTGATAGTTCCAGGCTGGATTAGTGTAATTCTTTATTTTCAGGTTGCCTAACAAAATTTTAAAAAACTCTTCAGTTAATCCAAAATGCAGCAGCGCGTGTACTGACTAGAACTAATATCAGAGACCATATTTCCCCCATACTGGCTTCTCTGCACGGGCTCCCAGTTAAATTCAGAATAGAATTTAAAATCCTTGTTCTCACCTACAAAGCTATTCATGGTCAGTCACCATCTTATCTTGAACAGCTCATAGTACCCTATCGCCCATCCAGAACCTTACGCTCCCAGGATGCAGGGTTATTGGTGATCCCAAGAATTTCCAAAAGTAGAATGGGAGGCAGAGCTTTCAGCTATCAAGCTCCTCTCCTGTGGAACTATCTTCCAGTCTTGGTACGGGAGGCAGACACACTCTCTGATTTTAAGAGTAGGCTTAAAACCTTCCTTTTTGATAAAGCTTATAGTTAAGGCTGGCCTATCTAGCCCTTAGTTATGCTGCTATAGGCTTAGGTTGCTGGGGGAACACTCCATGATTCACTGAGCTTTCTTCTCCCCCCCCTCTGACTCCGAATGTCCATATCCTTACACTAACGTTACTTCTTCCCCGGAGTCGTTGTGCTTTACCATCCCGCAGGTTTTTCTAGGTCGCGGTGGGAGGTGCTGCTGTGGTCCTGCCTGATGCCCCCTGGCCACATTAGGAAAGGAGGTCCTGTGACTTGGATCCTGTGACTTGGATCCTAGGCTGGATTTCCAAGTGCAAATCGGGACCCACAGATCACAATGGCTTCTTGGTCAATAGACTACACCTGCTTCTGGGCCACTACACTTCACCTATCCCTGGATTTACAGATTCTACATACTCTTGGACTCAGCAACACCCAGATCTTCCTACATGGAGTACAATGACTCCTGGACCAACAGACTACACTTGCGTCTGGATCACTAGACTTTCCATACATCCGGATTTATAGAATCCACAGACTCTGGGACTCATGGATGTTTTATACATTCTAAGTAAACTGTTATTATCATGTTTTTGTGTTCTGTACAAGTGATATCTATTGCACGTCTGTCCGTCCTAGGAAGAAGGATCCCTCCTCTGTGGTTCTTCCTGAGGTTTCTTATTTTCCCTATTTAGGTTTTTTTTTTTAAAGTTTTTCCTCACCCGGTTCGAGGGTCTAAGGGCAGAGGATGTCACATCTGTACAGTTTGTCAAAGCCCAGTGAGATAATGTGTAAATTGTGATTTTGGGCTATACAAATAAAATTTGATTTGATTTGATTTGATAATAAAAGTCACCTTCTATTGTATACAATATTGTTGATAATAATTTATGTCAATATTTCTTGCAGTTGTCAGTGTATGTTAGGATGTCTCCACCTTTATTAGCTTGAAGTAAAAATGCATACTGGTTAATAAAATCCATTTGCTTTACGTGAGCATATACGGTATGACCAATGTACATCGAGGTGGCATTTGTATATGTGTTGTGTGTTGTTGTGTTAGTGTAGTAATGTATGTGTGTCAGTATGTGTGTTTATTCATAAATCTGCCTACCTGAGTGATGCAGGCCCCTGTGAAGGCTACTATGACAGCCACTACGTTGACCGTGAGCTGGAACTGCAGGAACTTGGAGATGCTATCATAGACATTTCGCCCCCACATCACTGCCTTGACGATGCTGCTGAAGTTGTCATCAGTCAGGATGATGTCAGATGCCTCTTTGGCGACGTCTGTCCCCGCAATACCCTAACAGAGATTTAGATGGAATGAGGAGGACGTAGGGACGTGCAATGTGTTTCATGCAAGCATTCAAGCATCCAAGTTTTGGGTTGTCCTGCCTCTAAGGGCAACCAGTTCACCACAAAGGTTGTGGTATAAATCATAGGCACACCAAGGTATAACAATACATACAATGTTTTAAAAAATATTTATTTTGCATGTATTATGTGTAAGATGATTGAAATTTCACATAAATGCTTGAATTTATTAAGTATATTTATTGAAAGCAGCACTGTTTTTATATTTAAAGGCATTTGATCCTAACAATTCAACAACGTGCTTCTACTGTACAAGATTTCTCCAACACATGAAACTGCAGAAGGATTTTAATGCATAATAAATTTAATGGTGCATGTCAGTTTACCATGGCAAAGCCCACATCAGCTTTCTTTAGAGCTGGCCCATCATTGGTTCCGTCTCCTGTTACTGCAACCACTTGCCTTTGTTCTACGACGCTACTGTCAATGATGCCTAGACACAAATAGACAAAAAACAGGCTGTTATGCATGTGTGAATGAATACATGTGTGCGTGTGTTTGGGTTAACAATCCTGAAACTCACCTTTGACTAGTGTGTGTTTGTCGGTTGGTGAGGACCGAGCCAATACGCGGAGTTTGGGCCAGATTTTGTCTATGCGCTCCTGTTCAATCTGTTAAATAGAAAAAAAAAAAAGTGTGAAAGAGTGATATCATTTTAGCTTTTTTCTTCTTTTACTAGATGTCACTGGTGATCCAGTGTGTTGCACTGTACAGAGATGTGGTGGAGTAAATAAAAGACACATTGTGAAATTGGCAATCCACAGATCCCAGTTTTTAGAAAAGGAATGCCATTGAAATATTTTTCAAGACATTCTGTTCACTACTGATTAGTGTCTAGTTGTAAAACGAGACAAGCTTGAGCCTTTTATTTATAAAGAACATGCATCAGCATTTACCAGTATTCATTGGACTTATATTGTACACATACATCTAACTGACTGTCATGATTATGGGTTTTTGTTATAGTTTATTGTTCAGTTTCTTGTTTCCTCTTGATTCATTTTTAGAAATTCTATTTTTCTTCTTGTTGCAGTTTTGTTGATAAATTTGTATGTAAATGAATTTGTGTTAATTCCTCTGTTATGTCTAAGTTTTTTGTCAAGTCCTTAGTGTTCTCCTCCTGCTTGTTACGTGTGTTTCTAGTGTTTGTTTTTTATGTCAAGTTCCTTGTGTCCCCCACTGTTCATTACTTATATTTACAGTTGTGCTCATAAGTTTACAGACTCTGGTAGCATTTGTGATTTTTCAGCCATTTTTCAGAGAATATGAATGATAATACAAAACCTTTCTTTCACTCATGGTTAGTGGTTGGGTGAAGCCATTTATTATCAAATAATTGTGTTTGCTCTTTTTAAATCATAATGACAACAGAAACTACCCAAATGACCATGGATCAAAAGTTTACCAACCCTGGACGTTTTGGCCTGAAAACATACACACAAGCTGACAAACAGGTTTAAATGGCTACTAAAGATTATCATCCTCACCTGTGATCTATTTGCTTGTAAACAGTGTTTGTGTGTAAAAAGTCAGTGAGTTTCTGGGCTCCTGACAGACCTCTAGATGTTTCATCCAGTGCTGCACTGACGTTGCTGGATTCCGAGCCACGGGGAAAGCAAAAGAATTATCAAAGGATCTGCGGGAGAAGGTAGTTGAACTTTAGAAAACCGGAAAAGGATATAAACAGATATCCAAGGAAATGAGACTGCCAACCAGCGGTGTTAAAAACTCTATTTAAAAAGTGGAAAATTAGGGATTCTGTTGAAACCAAGCCATGGTCAGGTAGACAAACAAACATTTCAGCCGCAACTGCCAGGAAAATTGTTTGGGATGCAAAGAAAAACCCACAAATAACTTAAGCATGACGGTGTGGCTATTTCTAGATGCACAATGAAGAAAAATTGGCTGCATGGTCGAGTCGCCAGAAGAAAGCCATTACTACGTGAATGCCACAAAGCAGACCACTTACAATATGTCAAACAGCACAAAGACAAGCCTCAAAACTTCTGGAGGTTATTTGGAGTGATTAGACCAAAATTGAATTTATGGCCACAACCATAAATGGTACATTTGGAGAGGAGTCAACAAGGCCTATGATGAAAAGTACACCATTCCTACTGTGAAACATGGATGTGGATTGCCGATTTTTTTGGGGATGTGTGAGCTACACAGGCACAGGGAACTTGGTCAAAATTGATGGCGAGATGAATGCTGCATGTTATCAGAAAATACTGGAGGAAAATTTGCACTTATCAGCCTGAAAGCTGCGCATGGGACGTACTTGGACATTCCAGCATGACAATGATCCAAAACACAAGGCCAAGTGGACTTGTCATTGGCCACAGCAGAAAAAAGTGAAGGTTCTGGGGTGGCCATCTCAGTCTCCTGACCTCAATTTCATTGAGCTACTTTGGGAAAACCTCAAATGTACAGTCCATGCAAGACAGTCCAAAAATTTACAGGAACTGGAGGCTTTTAGCCAAGAAGAATGAGCAGCTTTACCATCGGAGAAAATAAAGTGCCTCATCCACAACTACTACAAAAAACTTCAAACTGTCATTGATGATGGGGGCAATAGACGGTATTAAGAACTAGGGTACGTAAATTTCTTGATCCAAGGTCATTTGGGTAGTTTCTGTCATTATGATTTAAAAAGAGCAAACTCAATTGTTTCACAATAAATGGCTTCACCTAACCACTAACCATGAGTGTATTATCATTCACATTCTCTGAAAAAAATGGCTGAAAATCACAAATTCTGCCAGGGTATGTAAACTTATTAGCACAACTGTATTTCTAGTATTTCCGGTTTTATTGTGAAGGTTCTGTTCCTCCTTGTGTCATGTGTTTTACTTTTTCCCTTGTAATTACCTTGATGTGTTTCACTACCAGTGTCTCATTGTCTGTCTCACCCTATTTAAGTTCTTGTGCTCCCTTTGTCCTCTGTCAGATCGTCATGCATGTTTGGCTGCCGTCGGTTCTGTCCTTTTTCATGTCCCCTTGTTTATCTTCCTTTCTGTTTCCTGGTTTTGTTGGATTTATGGTATTTGGACTTTGGACTGTTTTTTGGATTTCTGCCCGTGCCCTGTGGGATTTGTTTGCAGGTTGGACTGATTTCCCGGTACTGACTTCTGCCTGCCATTTGACAAGTGAGTTGCCTTTTCCTTTAATAAACATCTCAGAACTTTAAAACTGGTCTGTTGGTCTGCATTTGGGCCCCAAAACTCTGCCCACAGTGTTTGCTGGAGGCAGACTTGACACTGACAGTAGATATTAGAGGTTACACAAAAGCAGTTATGTAAATGGGGCTGTCAAGTGGGTTCCTCCCACCACTTTTAGTTCATTTTAATTCAGTTCAGCAACAGAAATGTTATGTGTATACATGAGGAAAGCCATGTATTTAACCCACGTGAGAATTAAACTCACCTCTCCTTTCTCATTCCTGATTCGTCGGTTGAAGTCTTTGCCCTCTAGACAGATAAAGTCATCCCCAGGGTGGATGATCCTACATTTAGCAGCAATGGCCCTGGCTGTGTTAATGTTATCACCAGTCACCATCCGCACTGTGATGCCTGCACGCTGACACTTGCGGATGGCCTCTGGCACCTTAGAGGTACGGGGAAATTAGTTTCACACAAAATTCAACACAACGGAAAATACTTAAAACTCAACATGGATTAGAATCATGTATGACTGATACATGTATGATACCTCAGGCCGAACAGGGTCCTCTATCCCGACCACAGTGATACAGGTCAACTCTGCTACTATCTTTGCCTCGCTGTCCCAGTCTGGCTCTGGATTGGATGGTAGGTCACGGTATGCAATGCAGATGGTCCTCAACCCCTCACATGCCATCGGCTCAATCACCTAACAATCAATCAATCAGAGGAGCACAAAATCTCACCAGCCTTCACACTTCAGGCTGAGCAGCGTGGACTAACATGTTATACATTTACATCCAGATATCTGATGCATTAGAACTTGTAGTAACAGCTTCCATACAATCTTTAGTCTGATGGCCTTTTGATCTGACACAGCTATGGGGGCAAAGACCTCCAGCCTGATGCAGAGGCCAGACATGATGTCAAAAGAAGGAGACATGAAGCTGCCACATAGTAAGCAGCTGACTATTACCATATTGGGCAAGTTTGTATTGTTACCCACAACATTTCAAAAGTTTCATTTTTTTTTCTTTAACCACAGAGCTCCTAGATTAAGAATTAAAACATACTGGCTTGTTTTGGAACTGTGACCATGATTTCATTATTGACATTGAAACCTCTCACTTCTTCTTTCTCTTTCGGCATTACCTAGCTTATTCTAGGAGTTGCCACTGCGTATCATCGTCCTCTGTCTTTCCCTGTCCTCTGCATCTTTTTCTCACACACCAACTATCTGCATATCCTCTCTCACCACATCCATGAATCTCCTCTTTGGTCTTCCTCTTTGCCTCCTGTCTGGTAGCTCCATCTTGAGCATCCGTCTACCAATATTTTCGCTGTAACCCTCCACTGCACATGTCCAAACCATCTCAATCTGGCCTCTCTAACTTTGTCTCCAAAACGTCTGATCTATACTGTCCCTCTGATGTGCTCGATCCTAATCCTGTCCATCCTCGCCACTCCCAAAGAGAATCATCTAGGATAAATCTCTAACTTGACTTTTGGTAAGTGCCACTGTCTCCAAATCAAACAACATTCATTGGTCTCAATACCCTCTTGTAAACCTTTCCTTTCACTTCTGCTGCTACTCTTTTGTCACAGATTACTCCTGACACTTGTCTCCACCCACTCCACGCTGCCTGCACTTACTTCTTCACCTCTTTACTGCACTCCCCGTTGCTCTGAACAGTTGACCCTAAATACTTAAACTCATGGACCTTTTCCACCTCTACTCCCTGTAACCTCACTGTTCCACTTGTCTCCCGTTCATTTACACACATGTATTCTGTCTTACTGTGACTGAATTTCATTTTTCTTCTTTCCAGCGCATACCTCCACCTCTCCAGGTTTTCTTCCACCTGCTCCCTAATATCACTACAGATCACAATGTCAACCTCCCCTCCCCTCTAGACCTCTGTGGTCGGTCTTGCGTCAGCCAAGATGAGTAGGCATGTGGCTCAATACCTGAGCAGGGCCAAGAAAGGAGTAGGGACACCACAGGAGCCAAACACCAGCTACTGGTGGACAGGGCAGTCTCTAGAGACTGTTAGACCAGGAAGGCCAACCTGTGAACTGCCTGGATGACTACAAGAAAGGGTATGACTCAATGCCACATACATGAATACTGGATGTAAATGTACTATATTTATATAGTACATTTATATTTCTAGTCATTGTTGACCACTCAAAGAGCTTTTACACTAAAGGTTTTGCATTCACCCATTCACACACACTCATATACTGATGGTCCAGCATCAGGAGCAATTTGGAGTTCAGTGTCTTCCTCAAGGAGACTTCGACATGTTAACTACAGGGTCTGGGATCGAACAAGAAACCTGGACGACCACTCTAGCATCAAAGCCACAGGCGCCCCTACCACTGGAGTGCTGGAAGTTATACAGATCAACAGAACACTAAGAGCCTTCTTCAAGAACTTGATGGGGCTGTGGAAGACTACTCTGGAAGCCAATTCAAGGCCAACTGCCTAAGTTAGCGTCAAGTACAGCATATACCAAGGAGATGCCCTATCCCCCCTGCTGTTCTGCATTGGCCAGAACCCCTTCAGCCAGATCATCCGAGAGTGGCCTCGGATACTGGTTCAGAAATGGAACAACGATCAGCCACTCCCTCTACATGGATTAAATCAAGCTGTATGCGAATAGTGAGCAAGACATTTAGGCACTGATCCACATCACCAGGATTTACAGCCTGAATGACATCAACATGTCATTCAGGCTAGATAAGTGTAGCCGAATGATATCAAAGAGAGGCAAGATGATGACCACTGAAGGGGTTGAACTACCAGAAGGCAACATAGCTGATGTTCAGGACAGCTACAAATACCTCGGGATCCCGCAGGCAAATGGGAATCATGAAGAGGCCACAAGGAAGTTAGCCACAGTCAAATATCTGCGTAGAGTAAGGCAGGTCCTGAGAAGTCAGCTGAATGGTCAGAACAAGATCCAAGCCATCGACACCTATGCCCTGCCTGTCATCAGATACCCTGCTGGTATAATAACCTGGCCAAAGGAGGAGATAGAAGCCACAGATATCAAGACAAGGAAGCTCCTCACCATGCATGGAGGGTTTCACCCCAAGTCCAGCACCATGATGTTCTACACTAAGCGGAAAGAGGGAGGCCAAGGATTAGTGAGTGTCACAGCCACTATCAAAGATGAAACAACAAAGATCCAGGAATATATCAGGAAGATAGCCCCGAATGATGACCTGCTAAGTGAGCACCTCAGGTAGCAGAAACCCAGTGAGGAGAAGCAAGAAGAAGAGAGACCATCATGGAGGGACAAGCCCCTGCACAGGATGTGTCACTGACAGGTAGAGGAAGTGGCTGATATCGAGAAAACATACCAGTGGCTGGAGAAGGCTGGTCTCAGGTATAGCACAGAGGCACTGATCATGGCAGCACAGGAACAGGCCTTGAACACGAGATCGCTAGAGGCTGGGGTCTACCACACCAGACAGGACCCAAGGTGAAGACTGTGCAAAGATGCCCCAGAGACAGTCAAGCACATAACCACAGGTTGCAAGATGCAGGCAGGTAAGGCTCACTTAGAGTGTCACAACCAGGTTGCTGGCATAGTATACAGAAACATCTGCGCAGAGTATGGGCTGGAGGCTCCAGGATCAAAATGGAAAACTCCTCCAAAGGTGATTGAGAATGAACGAACCAAGATCCTGTGGGACTTCCAGATTGAGACAGATAAGATGGTGGTGGCTAATCAACCTGATATCATGGTGGTTGACAAGTAGGAGAAGAAGTGCCAAGTGATAGCAACATCAGGAAGAAGGAAACACAAGAAGCTTGAGAAATACCAAGGGCTGAAAGGGGAGCTGGAAAGGATGTGGGGAGGCGTCAGGTAAAGGTGTCAGTGGTACCTCTGGTGATAGGAGCACTTGGGGCTGTAACCCTCAAGCTGGGAAAGTGGCTCCAACAAATCCAAGGAATAACATCTGTGATATCTATCCAAAAGAGCGCAATCCTAGGAATAGCTAAGATACTGCGCAGGCACTCTACCCTCTGGTAGAGGACCCGAGCCCTAAAGGAGACACAAGACCACCCACAGAGGGCAATATACTGTATACATATATAAAACAAAAAAAATGTTTTATATATATATATATACAGTATATACAAAAAACAGTTACTGATAACACTTCTACTCTTTAACTTGCATGGGATGCAGTACTTTTACATGTAGTGGAGTATTTTGTTTTATATTGATTTAGTTATTAATTTGATGTGCTTTGAATCATGTACTACACCTGATCATGTCAAATGCCATCTGGCAATGACAAAAAAAAAATCCATTCATATTGGAGTCACACAGATGTTGAAATCAGGAATGATTGTGATTATCAATACTCTATTCTCAATTAGTGAACATTGGAACAGGAGACATTAATGAGGGGATCTGTACCCAACAAAGGTTCAAAAAGCAAAAACCCTTTTTACCACCATACTAGATGATCCTGAGATTAATTGTACAATGCTGCCAAAACACTGATTGTTGAAGGAATGTTTAGTTTCATATTTCAGGAAATGTGTTTCATCACTTCAGGAGAGAGTTGGATGAGAAGATTTATACCACTTTTATGTCTGATTGAAAAAATGAAGCTCAAGCCAGTTTATCATATATTCTGAAAGCAGGGGGAACACACTAGTCCAAAAATACACTAAGAGGTCTTTAAAATGGCTATAATCACTCTTTTAATGGTAATTATGCACGGAAAATTATCACCTTAATCTGCAGCTCCATTCTGCTTCCCAAGGTTTTATAGTGATTTAATGTTTAGGTTCAGTTTCACTAGTATTATTGCTTTGTGACTACTTTTTCAGTAGAAGAGCTCTAAAAATCCACTATATACCTCACTGCTCAGCAATGACCAGTGGATAGACACCGTTAGAGACAACACAGTGGAACATATAGCAGAGATTGATGGGAGTTAGCATGGAACTGATGTCCCTGGGTGAGGGGATCTATTTCATCAAGATGATTTGCTGAAATAAATTATACAATTATATATACAGTATATATGTTTGACCATTTCGTCTCTGTCACGTGGACGGAAACTGCGTGGTTCTCCACTGGCATCGAGGACGTAGCAACACCTTCAGAAAGATGAACGGATGAATGGAAAAAATAGAAAGGAAGAGGACAAGAGTGGTGAGTATAACATCTCTTATATTTAAACCCATTCCTATTTATTCACCCGTCTATTGTCAGCCCAGACCATCTCTATCTCCCTCATTGTCCTCAATCACTCACTTCTTTAGCATGATCTCAGAGGCTCCTTTGCTGTAGAGGCGGAAGGAGCCGTCAGGTAGCTTGATCACTGTACTCATGGATTTACGCACTGAGTTGAATGTATATACCTGAAAGAAAGAGAGAATTGTTCTCAAGTCCATGCATTTTTCTGTCTATCAGTGACAGAATTACGCAAAAATGATTGGATGAATTTCAACAAAACTTGGTGGAAAGATGGGGAATGGGCCAAAGAAGAACGCATTAAACTTGGGTAAAGATGCGGATAAAGGGTAAATGCAGGAATTTTATTGGAATTTTAAAGAAAATTGAATGTGGATATGGATAATGGGGCAGATGCAATTTTAATTTAAAGGGGCCCTTGGTAGAGGTTTGGGAATTTGTCTGGTTTTGGAACGTTTTTTCAGGTATCACAATGACAATGAGTGCAGATTTACAAAAAAAAAACCAAAAGTTTATAAATTCAAATTAAGGATACATCGATTTATTGGTCCAATATTGGCATTCACCGATTTTAGTGGCCAATAATAGTCTGTTGTGTCAAATTTTGCACTAAATGCTACAACCTGTCTAAGTAGCGTTTTTGATGTAGTACAACATGAATCATGACTGAAATAAGCTGCTCTTATTCCACAATCCACCAATGACAGTCTCCAAAAAACTTATTCGAAAACATGGCTGAATTAGCATACCAAGTTTAGTATCAGGATTGTAAACCAACTATAACATGTGAAGGTGGATTTAGCGCAGGGGTTCCTACCTTGTAAAGACTCTCCTCAGGGATCTGCTCTCTAACAGGTGAGTAGTCCTGCTGTAGGTCTAATACAAATCCCAGCAGACCACACTCTGTTTTGTTGCCCACCTGCTTAGCCAGACCCCCCTCCACATCAGGTGGCTGAAAGAAAGTAAGGCTGAGAGTTAGAAAGTCAGGGAAGAGGGCAGAGAAGAAGACAAAACATGGACGAGGCAGGAGGAAACAAAAAAAAAGATTACATAGCCAGACAACAAAGGCAATGACTAACATTAGCAAAGAACTACTGAAAGGTCTGCCCAGAAAAAGAAAGTCAGAAAATGACTGTCTGCACAACAATAGCGTCTTTGTGTGTGTATGACTCACTAAGATCTTTGAAGTGTAGGCACTGTTGATGGCGATGGCATTGACTAATAGATTCAGTGTCTGGGGGTTGATCTGTCCAGGGTCTGGGATCACACGGTGGTGAACATCACCTGGGAAATAACAATCTAACTTTAATATAAGTCAATGATCATTTTTGTAAATTTGATATAGTTCCATCTGCTTTGTTTTACATTAGATAAAATATGATATTGATAGAGATCAGCATTGTGGGGACAATACTGCATATTTATGCTTCATTCTGAATGTGGAAATTAGCAAGAAATGAAAGGCTTTTGTGCTGTGAAAAGGTTTATTTTGATTGGTTTAAATTATGTAATCGCTTTTAGACAACATTTAAGTACTGGGACTACATGCAGTAAAGAATCTACTGAGTACAGTATTGAGTTGGAGTTTGCGAATTGTTTTCCACATTTTAGGCTGTGTCAGTTTCACACATTTTGACTGCACCATTCATCCTGATACTTTCATCAACAGTCACATCATTAATTAATAACCAGTGAACAGTTCCACTGGTATCCATACATGCCCATGATATAACACTTCCTCCGCGGTGTTTGACTGATAGTGTTGCTAAGTTCAGATCATGAACTGTTTCCTTTCCTTCTCAAGACTTTTTTTTTCCTTTCATTCTGGTACAAGTTCATCTGTCCAAAGGATTTCTTTCCAGAACTGGGCAAGTGTGTTTTTAGATGTTTTTTAAAACTAATTCTATATGGCCTTTGCACTACCAGTGGTTTACTTTCATGAAGGCGTCTGATGATTATAGAATTTGACAATGACATGTCTACTTCCTAAGGTGTGTTTTTTACTTGACTGAGTGGTATGAAGAGGTTTTCTTCATTCAGAAAATAATTCTGTGATGACAAAAGGTCTCAATTGGACTTATATATTTAATTTTGACTTAGAAAGTACTTTTACTGTACTTTGAATTTGAATAAAACTAATGTACATTCTTAAAAACAACAGAAAACCATGAGGCAAAACGATTGTCTTTACTTTGGCCAGATGGATAAGACTGTGTTGTGAGTTGTCATATATACAGTCCATACAAACCTTTTCAAAGTTTTTCGATATTTTTGAAAATATAATATACAGTGTAAAAAAAATACTATAGCCACTACACATTGCTGCATTAGCTTTTATACAAAATTGTTTGAAAAAAAAATACTGTAAAAAAGGGAAATCAGAATATCTGGTATGAAAACAGTGACAAGTAAAGATTGGACCACATGCTTGCCTTATAATGATTCCGAAGAAAAAGGGATGTTTTTAAAAATGAGCCACTTTTCATTATACCGTACATACAAATAGTAATTCATATATTGTACTTTCATTTTGATGAATCACAGGCAATACAAATCATCAATAAAGACATGCATAGTACATTTTATTTAATTATTATTTTATGTTTTCTTTCTTTCCACTTACCTATGAAAGCCTGCACCACAGTCATGCGGTTGGTAGTGAGGGTGCCAGTCTTATCAGAGCAGATGGCTGTGGCGTTGCCCATGGTCTCGCATGCATCTAAGTGGCGTACAAGGTTGTTATCCTTCATCATTTTCTATTTGATTGTGATAGAGAGTAAAGGGATGTGTA
>KV751327.1:295149-305934 GCA_001698575.1 Mola mola
GATTAAAGATGGGCTGCCAATAGGACATAGATATCTAAGTTACTGTAGAGCACACACCAGGGACTGGATGATGACGATAGTGACAGTTTCAAACGGGGGAAAGTCCTGCTTAATACTGATCGATGGCCAATGTAGTGTGTATCCATCTCTCTTTCATCTCAGAGATGTACACATACCCTGTCCCCTGTCCCTCCCACAGGACTACCCTCTCCACCCAAAGCTAAACACAGATCATTCTCACCAGGCATGCTTCCACACAAAACGACCTTTTCTGGTCACCTTCAGACGTGCCGAGCGTCACCTCTCTACTCATTGTCACCTTAACCACAAAAGTAGGACCCAATTAATGCCATGAAGCAACAATGTACCAAAAATGGAAGGAGAAACTGAGGATAGCTTTCGGTGTGCCACTCGCCACTATGTCCCTCCGCAAGGTTTACCATCCTGCTCTGCCAGACTCGCACACCCACCTTCCCGGGCTACTTGTGGGGGTCCCTCCGACCATAGATCTTCGCAGATCAAACCGACACCACCCCAGCACATCGCTGCAGGTGCAACGTGCCGTAGAGACGGGACCAACAACGCAACTGAGATATAGCAGTCATATACAGCCAGGACCACAGCAGACAACCCTTCACTGGTACCGGACACAGAGATGAAATGGATGGATATGTATCATTTGCTCTACACACGCGCGCAAGCACATTATGCAAGCACACATGCACACTCATAATGTCGACGTTTGCCAGGGTATTGCGCTACTGTATAGGCTGTTATTAAAGCTGTGTAGGGCCTATGAAGACATACCCCACATCAGGCCTGCTTTCACATTCTCTAAGTCCATAAAAACCTACTTACATGCTATTACCGAATCACAGCGCGAGCAACACATCTTCCCGTAAACGACGCCGCTCAGGGTAGATAAGTCACGCACGCACAGACTCACCGTGCAGGCCGAGCTCAAGGACATCAGCATCAGTGCGCAGGCAGGGAGGCAGGCTCCCCTGTTAATCTGCGCCTGTGTCTGTGTGGATCGGAAAATGTCACAAACCGGATGAGAGGCTACAGGGTGTGTGTGTGTGTGTGTGTGTGTGTGTTGGGGGCGGGGCTCCTGAAGTCCGAGGAGTCCGAAAGACGACGACGGTGCTGATGAATATTCCACTCCGCGCGGTCACCTAACGGTTGGTCGGCGGGGTTCTGCGGTGGTTGAGAAGAGAGAGAGGGAGGGAGAGGATGCGCCGGGTTGACTGTTTAAACACCTCCGTTGAGGGGAGGAGGGGGCAGTGTGTGTGCCTAGGCGAGGGCTAATGTTATCTGCTCCCGGCGGTGCCACCCGCTAATTGGACCGAATTCGGTTTACTGTTACTGTTAGTAAAGAAGAAAAAGAAAAGAAATGCCGCTGTAGGCGTAAAAGCTCATGCGACATCATTGAATAAAGGAGGACGACGACGATGGGTCGAGCCGCCGCGAGAACCCGCGCACACAGCAGCTCCGTCGCAGCATCCACCAGAGGAACTGAGCGGAGGGGGCGGGGGACTACGCTATACCTACTCGGTGGCGTGATGACGACATCAGCCACAGTGCAGCGTATACTCTACGCTGGGGGTGTCACCCGGAATTTGGAGCCATCTTTTAAAATACAGACACCGACAGGCTTCGTTGCTGGATGAACCAGAGCTGCTCAGTACAGATTCACACACGTGAAACCATGCTATCCTACTTTAACAGTGTTGTGGTGCATTTAACAATTTACATTTTTCATTTATTTAACTGTTATTATTATTATTAAAGACTGTAAAATGTGTAATATCAGTATTATTGACCAGCTTTATCTTGCAAACCCAACTTGACACAACAAAATCCAAAAACCTACCTTTGAGCTGCAAATGTGCAAGTGATTTTACATGCAGGCCAAAAGAAGATTCATTCAAAAGGGCTACAGGGCCCATCTCTTTCTATATCCAAACACAATTCATTTAGATTTATGCACAATGAAACAAGTAAACATGTTGTGCACTTGCAGCAGTAATCACCAAATCACTAGAATATTTTATTCAAACTTTGCTTAAATTTCATATTCAGTGTCTGGTTATGTTAATGATAAAGAAAACCTTTGGGGTATAAGGATAATACCTAGCTGGAATGTGTTTACATCTTATTCAAACATCCAGTTTGTCACACAAAGCTACAAATTTATCAAAAGTCACTAAAATTACTCTTTAGTCAATGTTGGAAGGAACCAGTGGTCTTATAGTCCTGTAATAAGAATACAGAATCATTTTAATTGTAGAAAAAAAATAATTATATAAGCAATATTTAAAAAATGAATTACAATTTCACGAACAGAAATATGCAATTTTGAGCGTGTTTAGCACCAGCTAACATTTCAGTTTGGGGCATTCTAATTGAAAATGTATAAAGAATGTGGGGGGGGGCAGTCTTCTCCCTCATAAAACAAGAAGACATAAACAGCCTTGCCACAGTGTGGTGCCAGCAGCCTCGGGAGGATACAGGGTTGAAAACAGACAGATGTCACCACTAGCTGTCACAGCAGTGGTAACAGCTTTTTCTCCGAACCCAGCAGTTTTCTCAGCAGTCTCTCCTGGTTCTGCCATTCACAGTGAAGACTATGAATGGCTTTATTTTCTGCCATGGTGTGTGCAGGATTCCCAATCTCTACAGGATAACCACAGAACAGCCACCGGTGGATATTGGTGGGGTTGTTTTGTTTAGAAAAAATAATTTGTGTTGTACACCTGACATAACCAAAATATTTACCAGGGCATAGAAATGTTTCTTAATTGCTGTAATTGGAGTGAGAGTTCAAAGGTCAGTGCCTGTTTAGTCAGCTTTTCTGAATAAACACTGGACAATTTGGACCAGTTATAACCATGATCCTGGTGTTCATGTGGACGCCACTTGACACAAACCCTCTGCCCCAAACTCAGCGGAAAGGCAACTCTTGTTAATCTTGACGGCCTCTATCTTGCCCATCTCAGTGTTTCCTTATGGTTACAACATCAAAGATGCCCTCTTCATCACCTCGTAATGCTTCCCAAGTGATCTCCCCAATGAAGTTTGCTGTGTTCGGAGGGATAATTCATGTTAGTCGATATGTTGTTCATGGACATTTGGAAGGATGTTTTTGTTTTTTATCAAGCTGCTATCCAAAAAGTCAACATGCTTCAGAGAGATACCAGTTGAGGATGCATTAACAAAAGAAAAACTGAGTATGAGATGAGTGTTAGTCATGAATATAGGTAATTCTCAGTTTATTTTGTTATGCTTTACTCTTCAAACCATTGGTGATCATCTGCCTGTGTTTCTGGGCTGTTTCCTGCAGGTGGTTAATGTTAAGGTAACTCTGCCACTGTGTGACAACAGGATTTAGTTTGAGTGCATTTTTGGTGTGAGCCAAAGATGGTAGTGCACTTTGTTAGTTATATGAATAGGACTGTCTGCATTAGGCCAGAACTAAAATAGGTAGGACGAGTCACAATGATAATTTACAACTGCAGTAAATAAAAACAACACGATATAAAGAATAAATAAAAAGGGAGAAAACGGATGGTACAAAACTTTTCATGTAAAATGTGTTGCAGACCATTAAAGCAAACACATAAATAGAATTTAAAGGTATTTGCTTTAAGTTGTTTTAAACATAAACCGTTTCGTTTTGAGTCCCTCTGGAGCAGGACATTCTGGAAGCACCAAAAAGCAGTTTTTATGCACTGAAGAGGAATGGATATGTTGCATGTGCAGAGATAGCAACTGAGGAGACAAGAGCGTGACCGATAAACTTTCTGGACACTGAACATTGTACTCTGCGAAGTAAAGTTCAAAAATTATAATTTCCTATGCCTAGGGGAACCATGGAACTCACTGCAAGACCAAAGGAGATTAGGCTACAACTTTAAGAAGAACCACAGCAAATGGGTGTTACGGAATAAGCTTAGAGCTGACTGAGGTTTATTCTGCCCTGTGGGATGAAACCGAGCCCAAGGGCCAAAGCCCAAGGCGCTGTCCGCTGTGCTGAAAGCTTGCACACCCTAGCACATAGGAACAAGAACAAAGAATAATGTGTACATTCATCAATCAATCCATCCATCCATCCACATGTATGGCCATGTGGTAAAAATTTTTTATAACAGATGTAACAACAGGCTTGGTTCTCGTGAGATGGAAAGTTTTCACTTGATACTTGACCGGCCTGAGTGCCTAAAAACGATGCCCCCTCCCGCTTGCTGATAAGAAAGTCACCCAGGCAGCGCGAGCTGCGCTCTAACCTCCTCCTTTATGATCGAGAACCTCCTGACTGTGGAATTCCACGATGATAGCTGTTTGTCTTAGGTCGCAAGGGCTACAACAATGGCTGATAAGGGAAATTAGGCAGCATTCCAGCGACCAAAAGGTGGAACGGGGTGCGAGTGACTTTTGGAGGCCTTTGTGGGGAGGGGACTATAAAAACCACCACACTACCACATGTCAGACGGCGTTTGTATGGACACAGAGTCTATTGTGCTGTGTGTTTGTACATTTTCCCGACGTCGTTAATAAACTTTGAGTGTACCATCTTTAGTTGCCTTGGATATTTTTTGACTACATTCGTGGCGCTGCGAGCAGGGTACCTATCTCTGGAGAAACAGACTTGGAAGACCAACGGTCAGGACCCGACCAAATCGCAATTGGAGGGAGATCGCCTTGAGGTCTTGGGAGAAGGCCGTGTCAGCATACCACCATTGCCCAGCGGTACCCTTCCTGTACACCAGAATACGGTATCTGAGCCATTGTTGTGGTCACAGGCAACTAAAGTGATGAGACCCTAATTTATACATTTTATGCTGTGGTAAAATAGGGAGAACGGCCCGCTGTACTCGGTGTGAGTAGAGGTTGTCCTACCCATTGGTTTGGGGTAGTGGTGTGCTTGTCTAGTGAAGAGAAAGCAATTTTTTTCCTGCCAAAAATAGTGGTAGCGGTTTAGCCTGTCTTGAGGGACGGTGCATTGTGGTTGTGCGCACTAGTAAAATAGGCCTAGACTAGCTAGACAGTGAGAAGTATACATATTTGTAAGTGAATTCACGGGGTGTCTGTTAATAGTGCCGTCACATTTTGCTTGTGCTTCTGGACTTTAGGCCCAAGGACATTGGCAAAAAAAACCTCAAGGGGACCTGATGGGGTGTAATAACAGTAGACAAATTTCCCTCCCAAAGGGGATAGATGACCCAGGATGCTTGAGAGATGTGTAGATGGAAGGTTAATATGTAAGTGGAATAGGTGGACTGAAGGGAAATTTTCTTTAACAGGAATGTCGAGTGTGGAAAAGCGACGTAAATGTAGGGCTATGAAAATTAAGGCTAAATTAAGGCTAGGCCTTTTAAACCTGAAATGTTTGATAAATGAGAAAGAGAAGCAAGGGAAACACAAGTGAGAGAAAGTGAAGGGAAGAGAAAGGAGGTAGATGAACCCAGGGAAAGACAGTTCTGTGCAGTTGAGAGAGTAGCAAGGGCTCCTCAGAGAACAATAGAAACGGAAGCTGAAGTGTACATGCAGAAGAGGGACATAGAAACAGCAGCACCCCCGGCAACCCGATGCAAACCCCCCAATTATGATGACTCCTGGGCCCCATTGTACCCCCCTCTCCCTCTTCAACCCCAACCTCCAGCTCCACCTCCCCTACCTCCAGCAGTGCCACTACCTCCCCTGTCACTATCTCTGCCTCCCCCACCTCCAGCAGCCCAACCACCTCCCCAACAGACATTGCAACAAACCCCACCTGCATCTGCTCATGTTGCATGAGCTGCTGCTGTAGCCCCCACTCTCACACAGGCCCAACCTCCTGCTGAGTGGCTGTCAAGGCCTGGCAGAGGGGCAGGAGTAGACAGGCTAGGCTATGACTCAGCAAAGCAGCGCGCAGAGGCAGAAAAAGAGTGACAGTGCTGGGCGGAAGAGTGGCAGAGTAGGAAGCAGAGGACGCAATGGTGGTGGTAGTGGCTACCGATCAGATGATGGATGCTGGGGAGTGTGGCCAAGTGGGACACATAGCACGCTTTTGCAAGGCAAAGCGGACACAAAATGGCGGATTTTCATCACAGCAGCGTTCTCGAGGTCCTGTCTGGTCTCAGCATTCCAAAACAGAATAGGACAGGGAGGACTCGGAACAGGGAGCGCGGGGCCCTGTAATGACACTTCTGATTTGCAACTTGAACTGTTTCCTCAACTCATTCTGAATTCGACAGCACAGCCTAAGCTCTCTCACTCTGTAAACGGAGATTTTTTTTTCTTTTTTAATTGATACAGGATCAGACGTTAGTACGATAGGATTTGATTTGGATAGGATACGATTTGTTTTATTTTGTCAGATAACTTGCCCTACATGGATAGGATGTGAATGTAAAAATCCCAGTGCAGTGTTAAAGTCTCCAGTCCCGGTCCAAGGAAAGGAAGAAACACCAGAGTTCTTGCATTGTGTTATGGCATATTTTCACGAGACCACACATCCAGATTATTTAGAAAAATGGTACCAAGTAGGAGAAAAAGTCGACACTATTGATATTGCTGACATACTTACAAGTAAAAGCTACTCTGCAGGGGTAGTGGATCTAACACCAGATCTTAAAATCATTGTTTGCAAACTCAGATCCTTATCCACATGTGGCATTAGTGAAAACAAAAGGGGAATGGAATGAGATAGGACCATTAGTGAAAGCGTGTGTGAATGCTAATGATTGGACAACGGTACAACACACCCCACAAAATGTTTTCACTTATCATCTCAGAACACGTATTTCTTCCAGAAATATTGCTCTGTACAAGTTACCCTGCACAGAGACAAGTCTTTGTGCAACCAGAACCAGTACAGCAAGAGGAGTTAGTAACTCTGTCTCCTCAAGAAAGGGAAAGTATTCTATCAGCTGTACCAGAGTCATTATGGGCAAAGGATAGTTATGATATTGGCACTCTATCTACCGCTCAACCCCTAACTATACAGGCCAAAACATCGCATTACCCATCAAAAGCTCAATACCCCTTATCTAAAGAGGCTGAGCAAGGGATAGAACCAACATTCAAAGCATTACTTGAAAGGGGAGTAATTGTACCATGCCCCTTTTTCCCATGCAACACTCCAAATCTGCCTGTCAAAAAGGCAACAGATAATACTTGGAGATTTGTACAGGATTTAAGACTAGTAAACCAATGTGTCCTGCCAAGGCATTCTATTACACCCAATCTGTGCACAATTTTATCAAGCCTGCCCTCGAATGCAGTATGTTTTACGGTGATTGACATAAAGAATGCATATTTTTCCATTAGAGTGGATCCATCGTGTCAATTTTGGTTTGCATTTAGTTTTAAGGGCCAGAGGTATACATTTTCGAGATTACCACAAAGGTGCTGTGAGTCTGTGTCGGGGTTCAATGAAGCTCTAGTATCCTGCCTCTCAAAATGTATTCCACCGTCTGGTAGTACTGTTATCTCTTATGTCGACAATGTATTGATAGCAAGTCCGTCGAGAGGGGCGTGTCAAACTGAGACTGTGGCAATGCTAACATTTCTGGCCAATGTGGGACTTAAGGTCTCCAAACAAAAGTTGCAACTCTGTCAGCAGAAAGTGAAGTATTTGGGTCATATACTTAGTGCTGGCTGTAGGGCCCTCGATGCATCTCGCATCTCAGCGATAACATCTTGTCACAGACCCAGGACAAAACAGCAAATGTTATGCTTCTTAGGAATGGTCGGCTACTGCCGAGCTTGGATTCTAAATTATGCGGAAAAGGAAAAGCCTCTCCAATTATGTGCAAATGCATGCAAAAACTTGACTGACAAAATGACTTTGACTGATGACTGCGAAAGGGCTTTTGTTGATTTGAAACAGGCATTAGCCTCAGCACCAGCACTAGGATTGCCAAATTACGAGTTGCCATTTCATTTATTTGTATGTGAAAAATCAGGATACATGTCCGTGATGTTAAGCCAACTACATGGTGGTCAGTACAGACCAATGGCATATGTATGTACAATTGGACCCCGTAGCGAGAGGACTGATTCCATGCATGAAAGCAGTGGCAGCAGCTGCGAGCGCAGTATTAGCTTGCTGTGACATAGTCTTATTCCATCCACTTACTGTACACGTCCCGCATGAAGTACACGCACTGCTGCTACAAGCAAAAACCTCACACCTCACGCCTGCCCGCCTTTTGTCATACCAACATGTACTTTTGACCCTCTCGTATGTAAACCTTGTACGCTGTACAGCACTCAATCTGGTCAATCTATTGCCAACCCCACAGGATGGCGATTTGCACGACTGTTGCGAAGTTGTTTCCATGTGTACTAAACCCCGGCCTGACAATTCTGAAACACCTCTATCTAACTCCAATATAATATGGAACAATGGCGAGTTACATGTGAGAACAGATTGCTGCTTTGTCTTCTGTTTCCCACCAGGTGGCGTCGGCCCTTCCACAGAGTCTCCAGACAACACACCCAATCGAACCAGGCACTTGGGTGCTCATCAAAGATTTGCAAAGGAAACACTGGAATCAGGAATGGTGAAGAGGACCTTATGTGATATTATCAACACCCACGGCCGTGAGGATCGCAGAAAGAGACCTTTGGGTCCAATTGTCACATTGCAGAGTGTTGAAGGATCCAGAACACTACATGGACTGAACTGAACATTATTACAGGCACGAGGCTGAACAAGAGGACTGGAATGTACCGGCACAGCAAGCTGGGGAACAGGTCATACTGACGATAGGGCAACAAACATCACACTAAACACTTGTTGTCCCAGTTTA
Organism: Mola mola; assembly: GCA_001698575.1. Taxonomy (NCBI): domain Eukaryota; kingdom Metazoa; phylum Chordata; class Actinopteri; order Tetraodontiformes; family Molidae; genus Mola; species Mola mola. The sequence goes on from KV751327.1 coordinate 303,948, forward strand.
GCCAGATAAACGCTACAAATTTGTTGTTTTGAGTTTTATTTTATTTTGTGACAGTAACCTGGGGTGGGTCAATGACCTGCACCAGCCCTGCTGTTGAAGACTAGGGACTAGGTTTTATTTTGTCTTTTTAACTGGGTAACAATGAAGTAATGTAATATAATCACTTTTTATTTGATGCCTTTTGTATTATCCCAATCAATGTGAACATGAGTAACTATGCAATAAGATTTTAACTGACAATTGTATACTGTAATGTGGCTTAAGGGCCCTAGAGGAAGGAGATTGTGGTAAAAAATTTTTATAACAGATGTAACAACAGGCTTGATTCTCGTGAGATGGAATGTTTTCACTTGACCAGCCTGAGTGCCTTAAAACGATGCCCCCTCCCGCTTGCCGATAAGAAAGTCATCCAGGCAGTTTGTCTTAGGTCACCAGGGCTATGACAATGGCTGATAAGGGAAATTAGGCAGCATTCCAGCAACCAAAAGGTGTAACGGGGTGCAAGTGACTTTTGGAGGCCTTTGTGGGGAGGGGACTATAAAAACCACCACACATGTCAAACGGAGCTTGTATGGACACAGAGTCTGTTGTGCTGTGTGTTTGTATATGTTCCCGACATCATTAAAAAACTTTGAGTGTACCATCTTTAGTTGCCTTGGATATTTTTTGACTACAGCCAACTGCCTATTGCCAAAGCTTGTTAGGCAAAAAGCCAATGTGAGGACAAAAGAGAATAAATGTATTTATAGATGAATCAAATTAACTTATTAATAGGTATTTTTTACAGTGCAGGGAGATGGACACTGCAGACTTGTCAATCACGCGCACAGACACACACACCTTGATGAAAAGTTTGCTTCCAATTTTAACTTTTATTTATCTTATCTGTAATTGTTCCACAACATCTCCCAGAGGTGCATGCAAGAAAGAAAGGAAAAAAAAACAACACACACATCTACCTTGAAATCATCCTGCCTTTTGGGTATTGACTACAGACATAAATTCAAAATCAATCTGTCCAGATCAGTTGGTCCAACCACTATATAAATTTCATAGGATACATGAAAATTTAAATCTGGTGATTATAAAAAACACTGAGATTAATCCTCTGGACACTATGAATATCTCTAAAATGTAATGGCAGGCCACAAATTATAATAATGCATGTATTTAGATTGACAGGCACAGGCCTCCCTGGAATCACTGCTATAGCTAACAAGAAAACATAAAACCTGGTGTAAAGAGAGATTAGACCTGGCTGGAGTTTTAACACAACACCTTCTGCACAGATACAAAAGACAAAGCGGTTACAGGTGACATTGGTATCAATGGTATCAAATTTAAAATACCACAGTTCTACTCTAATAAATGATGGCCTTATGCCTTTTTCTTAACTTTTATGAATTTTATTTAATTAATATCTATTGTTACAGGAAAAACTTGCAACTTGAAACAATTTGTAGGGACTTAAGCATCTGAATGTTTCTTGAAAGGACTTGTTGGACTTGCACTGAAGGTTTAATGGCTCTGCTTGTCTGCTGACCAATCCGTCTTTTCATCTCACCGTTTACATGGCTGATGAATCAAGACTGCTCACAATCACACACACACTTACTCTATTAATACTATAGTCTATGCAAAAGACATTTAGAGTGTTTAAAAGTGTTAGGTTGATGTCTAATAGGGCTGAGGCTGATAGTTGCAGAACTTTTATCAATTCAAGGGCACTCATAATCTGCAAGCCTGATGTAACATTAATATCCCAAAACTGTCACTGCGCAATAAACATGTGCACAAGGAGATGTACACACAAAGCTGGTCGTGTTTCTGACCTTCTGACTTCTGCTCAAGCCTGGGGTAACGGCTGAAGTGATGTGTAAGCAGATCTGAAGCATACAGCAGTGAGGGGATCAGAGCAGGCTGCAAGAGTGTTTAAGTGAGATACAATGATAAGATCCCCTCCTTTACTCGCCATTTTTTCTCCTCT
>KV751327.1:306067-342497 GCA_001698575.1 Mola mola
GCCACCCCTACCATCCATATCTTTTTCCCTACTCCTCAGCTTTCTTCCCTCTGTGCTCCTTCCCATCAGATGCTTAATTCATGAAGTTTGGTTGAACGTGCACCCTCTCCATTATTAATATAACATTAGGGAGAATGAGGGAGGGGGAGAGGAAGGAAAAAGAGATGGAGAGGGATTGATACAGGAGGGGAGAAGAAAAATTTGGGAGACACAGGGAAGAAGACAGAAGGTGAGAAGAAAAATGGACAAATGAAGGTGGAAAGGAGAGGGGGATGACAGGAATGGAGCAGATCAAGAGCAGCTAAGAGAAAAGGCTGCCAAATTTTTCCCCAGCCGCTACATAATGGAGTAAGGGGAAAAACATTGGAGATGGAGGAGTGACAGACGAAAAAGGAGAGAATGTGTCAGGAAGCGAAATGTTGTATGGCACGAGATGCTATTGAGATGCACGCAATGTCTCCTGTCCCGTGAAGAGGCAGAATGCATGAAAGAAAGAAGACAGGAAAAGACCAAAAGAGAGACTCAGATGTGTCAGAGTTAATCTCTTTTTCTCTCTCTCTCTCACTAACACACAAAGATCTGATTTTAAAAGATAAATAGAAAAAGTAAGCAAACACTCCTAAACTCTTATTTTAATTGGCTGTATCTGCTGCCCCTGTGTTACATATCTTTTATTTGTTGAGACTCCCTAAAACACTGTCAAAAAATCAGGACATTGTGTCTTTAAGTCACCTCAGCGCTAATTTAGTTTCACATTCCACTTGGACTGATCACATCCGCTGAGGCTATCTTGCAGCTATCAAAGATTTTAGCTCTGGGCTGCCACATCAATTCCCACATTGCTATGTTCGCAGCTGTGGTTGAAATGTAACAAAGTACATTTACTCAGGTACTACACTAAAGTACAAATGAGGCACTTTTCTTCTCATGCTAATTTCTACTTCTACTGTGCTATATCTCAAAGAGAAATATTGCTTTTTATTTCACTACCTATCTGACACAGTGGTGGACTCAGGATGTTTGAGAGGCAGCGGAGATTTGAGGGCACTATCGTGTATTAGATGCTGGAAGGGCATCCAAGAGAGCACGTTCAGCGTTTTTTTTAATCATCAAACAGGGCGATCAACTGCACCCCCCACCCCCACACACGCACACACACGCACACACAGTGAGTGTAAAGTTGTCACTTTGGATTGTGGTGCATTGTGAAATAATTTCAACATGGAGAAAGATTAACAGATTGATCCTTCATTGAACAACAAATTACTTAGTGAGAACACTCCTGAGCTTAAATCAAGTTTTATTTTTTTTTAAGGCTCTAGTTTCCTAAAACTGGGTATTTTGGGGGGAAGCAGGAGAGGGTCTATGGAATGTGTTGAAAGATTACAGTGTGTCTGTGTTTGTCTTAATGAAGAAACATGTTACCCAGTGTAACAGTTTGGCAAGGTTTTAAAGGATTACTACTACAATACTATGAACTGATCATTCATTGTTAGTGTTGTTTTTATTCCTGGGATTAATTGGCAAATGGAAAATACAGAATATTAACAGACATCCTTCAAACAGGATAGGGTGGGTTTTGCACATTTCAATTTGAAAAAATACAAAGTCCAAAATTAAAACTGTAACTTTTACAGCAGAAACATTTGCCTGAAATATAACCAGCAGATCACACCCCATGTATTTTTCAGCAACTTGGTCCTCTGCCAAAAAATACAAACTGTCTTTTAACTAATTCATGAAAGATCTCTGGGAATGACAGCACTTCAAAAAGAATGAAGAGCAGACTTAATAAAACCAAGAGGCACTTAAGGTGCCACTCTAATTACCATGACAGGGCTTTTCACAAGGACATGGTACCCCACATCAACTGTTAGCCAGCAGGCCCAAATTTGGTAGCACAATCTAATGCATCATATACAGTCATCTTACGTCATATTCGGTCATCTTAAAGTACTAATTTGTAAGATGTTGAGTATTACTCCTGACCGGTCAAATATTGATGTTTCGGGTCAAGCTCTCAGCCAGATTGTCAGCAACTGATGTCCTAAAAACTCACAGCATCTTTAATTATTGCATATTTTAATGGGTTTTCCTACCCAACTGTGAACAATCAAATGAATGCCGATGAGGTGAATTAATTTCATGTATTTTACACCTATAGGATGTACATACATATGTTTTAAGAATGAACAATGCAGGAGAAAAGAACTCAATCTCAGGACAACTATAAATATAAACCCTTGATAAAATGTAGGATGTGGACCAACTGATTAATGTAATAACAATATATCACTACAGGAAGTTCCATTACAAATTCTATTTGTAAGCAGGATTTTGGGCATCTGACATTAATTCGGCAATCAAAGCATGCTCGGGATATTTTAAATTGTAAAAGTAGAGTGAGGCTCTTATGACACTATCCTGTTACTATGACAAACTAGTTCAGTTTAGACTGTTTTCAGCATCTTAGAGATTATCAAACTGTAGGGAGGATCGTGTAAATAAAGATAATTCATTTTCTTTTTTTCAGTAAACACAAACAATATGTGGCATATTAGGAAAATGCTAACGTTTTAAAGTCCACCTGAAATGGATGTTAGAGAGTATCTTACTGTTTCGTTATGACGTATTTCCTACTGAAATGGAAAGGAACCACCACAACATAGAAGCCGCAACATAACGTTGGGATGAATCTGGATAGCTGGTGACTACAGCAATGGTGGTAGCTCTGCTAGGTCTGCAAAACGTTGAAGACTGATTGACCGCTGGATGCCATGACATTATTGGTTAAAATGGGCTCGAACATAGTGATGTAATTTTACATGACGTGGTTTTTCTCAGAAGAAAAGGATATATGATTGTAATACAAAAATACAATGTGTTTTTTGTCATTTTTTGGCATATATTGTTCAATAAGCAACAGTATGATCAAGGATATGATCTAATTGGGTTAAAGTTCATCATTTCAGGACTTTAAAGCAAGTTGCTGCCATAACTGCTTTCTTGTGTTTTTCCCAAGCAGCCCTTCTGAAGAAGATGTCCCTTGTCTGCGCAAACGGTGCACTTCTTTATGTGTTTTGTCATCAGTTATTTTGCTAATATTTGTCAAATGCTGAAGAGTACTCAACACTCTAAGCAGCTGAGCGTGTACAGAAAACATAGAGCATACTCTATGACTGATAAGGACAGATTTCTCCATCATAATGCTCACAACATTTCAAAGCTGAGGTTCATGGTTGTGAAATATATAGATCACCATGGTAACTTATACTGCAAACATAACCTGGTAGGGACCAGGTTTTATTCCGAGGTTTTAGCTTTGGCTAATAATAGTGTTTCCCTTTTCATTAATTCTATTCCTAAGAATACTTCTCTGTGAGAAATACATTTTGGGTTGAGGAAAATCGTTAAAGGCTATAGCTACAAATATGTATAGCTGGTTATAATTCTGATTAGTTAGTTTAGATTTAGTTTATACTGCTGGTAAAAGAACACAAATCAATTCTTCCAATGATATTTTTCACAGTTATTAAAACCACAGACATGAGAGTGAAGTTAGTGGTGAAATACACACAGACATAATGAATTTTCACAATCAGCAACTTTCTTACTCTGTTCCCCTGTGCTTCATGTGCGGCAACAATGTTGCTTTTTGCCATAATTTATTTCATTAATAATGTTCACAGTTCTCCATTATGACATTTTGTTCATGATGAATGAAGAAGGTGACACGTGATCAGTTCATTCTGTGCAGAAGAGTCAAATGATGCACAAAACACCCCTTTAATGTGAACGCCAGAAAATCTAAAGCAGAAAGCCTGTGTTAACAAATAACATTGATAACTACTGATTAAGTAATTCAATGCATTCACATGCCAAATTACTTTTAATACAATCACATGCATTGCCAAGATGAGTTCTTAAAAACCATAGCCATAAACTTAACATGTACGCACAAGACAAGCCAGTGTCAACAATAAGTATTTTAACAGAAATGACCATTCCCATGTATGTTTATGGATTCATGTAATTATTGCTTATTGTGTGCCGAGCTGTCGAGGACAGGGATGTTTCTGAGACCTGGGTCTCAAGATATATTCCAGAGCACATCCATATTCTGTGGCCGCACAGTCAGATATCAGAAAGCAAGAAATGTCTCCCCAAAGTGGCAGCGATCTGTAGTGCAGGTGTGTCCTGGTTACAGTTCAGAGACGAACAGGGCCTATAAAAAGTGTTCCTCTCATTTTCTCACACACAAATAAACAAAAAGAAACACACACTCCCACGGAAAAAACACTTCTTGAAAGCTAATGTGGCACCTTTAACTGTGTTCTTCAGATACATTTGGACTCCATGTCATACAGACGAAGAAGGTCCGAGATCACAGCGTTGATGTCAGCTATGGTCATGTCCTTGCACAGCACCTGCACACAGACACACAAACGTGCAGAACCCACACTTCAGCTCCACATGTGGCCTCTAGAACCAGCAGACATCAAAAGGTCCATACACCTTCTCAAACAACCTTGATTGCTTTGTTAACTGAAACAATAAAACTGACTTTTAATTTCAAAGTACCTTGAAGAAAAGGGACCTCATTTGAAAAAATGTTTTAAAGTAAAAATTACCACCTGGCAGTTATATGCCTGCACAACAGATACAGAGTGGAGAGTGAAAGTAGACTGAAGGAGAAGGGAAGAAAGCTGAGGTGGTTTTTGTGGAATTGTGATTGGTAGAAATCATATATTTTTCAAAGGTTTACTTTAATGCACAATGGTTCAAAGCAGGAGAGTTGCTGCTGGCATGAGCCAATAATTTGAATAATTTGAAATGCATCTCAGCATGGTAATGCAACACTCTCAAAACTCTGCCTTACTTGTACAAATGGTCTGAACTCCTTTGTTCAGAGTACGAACAAATTCAGGTACAAATATATTGATGAATCCTAGATTTGTGTGTCAAATGCATGATTAACGATTTTCTCTCTGGTCTCAAACAACATTACAGTATTACAGCCTCCATGTTGCACTGCTGCAGACTGCTAGACAAGTGAGAGTGAATATAAATAAACGTTCCAATCCCTATGGTTTTAAAAGTAAATTGTAAGATTTCCTCCAGCAAAATGGCTAAGGATAGAATATGAAATGACTCCATGTGTTTTTTCCATTCATGAGGTCCAGCTCTGCCCCCTGGCTCTTTTTCCAGAGCTCCTCAGCTCTCATCTGTCTACACAGTGCTCTAGACAAAACACTCAGCAGAGTTGAGGGACACTAAGAAATTTTCCATGAAATTCAGTATTTTTAACTAGCACAGAATGACTTACATTTGTTAATATGAATGCATCCCTGGACACTTTGCCTGTTTTAATTGATTTAGACACTAAATGCTATTCTAATGTAAAATTAAGGCTGGGACGAGAATTCTTGGTGCTGATCAATTATCACTGGAAGCATTATCAGCAGATCAACGATCACTGTTGAAATCAATCATTATTTATCTTTACTTGCTCACTGGCAACACAATGGCAAAATTCCCTCTACGCAGTGTCATTTTCCTCCTGGCAGATCCCGAGATGTTCACAAATGAGATGAGTAATCTCACTAGTGGGTTGGGTCAACCTTGGGTTTTCCTGCCAATTTGACATGCATGGAAACCCTCTAAAAAGAGCTGGCAAGGAAGGATCTCAACTCAAACAGCAAATGAAATGCAAGTCACATCTAGCAACATGGTGGACTTGAAACTTGACCCATTAGGATCATGAAAAAGGGATCTCATTTAGATTGAGGTCCATGGTATATTTTGGCCACTACTGTTGTTAAATTATTATAAAGTACTATAAATGGGTCCACTATTCAGAACATGCACAACCCTGCAGCTGCAGTCAGTTTAACTAGGGTGTGATGATGTGTCAAAAAAAATATCATCAGATAATATATATTGTACTATGTATTAGTATAAAAAAATAAGCAATAAACAGGTGTGTCATTGTGCCTGAAGACATTGCATATATTATGTTTATGTTCCGTTTGTTCAACAACTGATAATATGGTCATTATATTTGTTCTTGTTGCACTCATGGATAATGAGCACTGTAGTAGCGGCTCTAGAAAAATATATCCTGAAATCCTTTTTTATTATCTCCCCTCTGTGCTGCTGTTCCCTGTTTGTGTGTGAGTACCACCAAGCTGGCAACAAGAAGAAGCACTGAGGCAGAGTGAGAGCATGGACCACCTGTCCTTACGCTTATTTCTTCTGTGTAAAAGGAAAAGTGTCCAAAGAACTCAGTGTGACTCAGCATATATTAGATTGAGAGTGTTTTAAGTTTTCACCTTCCTGCTTGGTACGCTCACCTCACTTTGAAGATTTTGAAATCTAACACATTGTTAATTCCCTCAGGTTCAACTTTTTTAACTTGTTGCTGTTGTGTGACCAGGGCAACCACACAAACTATGGCAAGGATAATGCTAGGGGAGATGGTTGTACTATAGCTGAGCTCCCACAACAATACAGCTATACACTGCTGTAGTATCATATTATACCCATGTGGACAATAAACAACATGAACTACACTAGTTTGCAAAATTAGTGCTTCACATTCCTCTAGAGATCCGGGAAGATGTCTGTATATACACTGGGCAGGCTAGATTTGGTATGTCATATTATGAAAGGCAACTGCTGTCTAATTTGTAGCTATACTACATCTGCCAACATGCAGTGTCACTTTCAGACAAACTGGGTTGGCGATCAAGATGTGAACAAACACACTGTAACATCGCAGCAGATATTATTGTACATTTCACAACCATTCACACTCATCATATAGAAAAGATACCAACTGTTCTTTTGCGTCTACTAGTTGTTGATTTTTGTGGTCAATATCTGAGTCGGACAGAGCAACACATATGTACATAAATATAGGGCTGAACATTTTCTACATTCTGATGCTCTCTGACCTTACAATGATCCACCCAGCTTAAACAGCAGTGGTGATTACTGTGGTGAATGGTGGGGAATTTTTTAATGAGATATGTTTTTAGTTCCTTTTTGGAGATTTTTACAAAATGTTGGATGAAAAAAAAAAACAGGTTAAATAAGAATTTAGTTATTTCAGAGGATTTCTTTGTATTTTAGTACGTGTCAGAGAGTATTTAGCTGGATGAGGCAGCTGGTGGCTGCCACAGTGAAGCTGGCCCTTCTGCCTCTGATTCAAAACACAAGCACATCTCATACACATTGTCTAAAAGCACCTTTACATTTCACAGATTAAATTTCACTTGGCAGAGAGCAGGTAAAGTAAATTAAACTAAACTTCTTCAAATGACATCTTAACTGCTGTCACTTTAATTAATAACATCACATCAATTCATCGACAATTTCAGTTGCTCCTGCCATTGAACAGAGTGAATTCTGGGAATACATTGATGAGAAGCCAGAGAAAGGACTCAAAGTGATTTGTAATGTTGCTGGATAAGTTACAGATGCCACATTTTATACTATGAATTAATAAAACCACATAGAAAAACTAGCTTGCTCGCATGCATCCATGTTTTTGCTCAGTCCATCTGTTTAGCCTGAAATTATAAACAATATGCCACGAACACAAACCTGCCACCACTCTTTCTCCCCGACAGGGAGCTCCATGCCGTAGCTGTTTAGAGCCAGGTACAGTGTCGCTATGGCGATGTGTTTAGGTGTGTGGCGGATGCACATGTCTCCATGGTGACAATCTCTCAGCAATGCCCAGGAAGTCTCTGCAACAGGGGTTCGAGACCAAGCATGGCGGTTTACAAGTGACTTCACAGACGACAGGTAGTGGAGTAAATACTGGAGGGAAAAAGACAGAGAGAAGAAACACAAAAGACATTCGGTTTGTGTTTTTTAATTTAGGCAAAGAGTACAAAGGTGATGTAGCCAATCAGTTCCACCCAGACTTTACAAGCAGCTGTACACATAAATACCTGGGACAAGTATGACAACATCAGACAGTAAATGCAGTAGACAAGGAGACTCAGCACGGACAAGGGGAGACAGGAACACATGCACAAATGCACACACCCACCTTGTGAGGGTGTTCAAAGGAAAAGTAGAAGTTGAGCTGTCGCAGGATAAGGAGCTCACACTGCACCACGCTGTCCCTCAGGTCCCAGAACACCTTGTCACATTCTAGAGGTGAGCTGCCACTATTGAAATACCTACGAGGGAGAAAAAAGGAAGGTGTGAGGAAGGTGGAATGCCTTCAAGGTCACAACTTTGCACAGTGAGGAAAAACAAAAGGATTTGGGCGGGATTCTAATTTAGAGGGGTTCAATCATAATCCCACGGATGGTAGCTTCACAGCATTGGTTCCTCAGCCAAGCACATACACCAAATGTCTGAACCTGCGGCTCCTCTTGTACTGAGCAGGATTACTATTCGAACAACACATCGTCAGTAGGGTAAAACTAAGCAGTCTCACAACGGTCTAAACCTAGCTCAGGTTCCCTATTGTTAATTCTGCTTCACAATAAGTATTCAAAGCCACTTCAGTTAAAATAAACATTTATGTCATGTTTGAAATCAAACCCTTAACCCTTAACTGCTGTTTCAAAATCAATAACTATCAAGCTAAACCTCGCAGATGTGGATGTGTGATCTGGAAGAGCATAGTTTGAAGAAAATGAACATACAGCTCACTGAAAACTGATTAACAATATGGTTAAAACCTCAAAAAAAACAAAAACAAACACAAAAAAAAAAAAAAACACCAAGTGGACCTTAAACTGTTCTACCAGGTTCCAAAGTAAGTTCCTAATTTTTTCAACTTATTGTTCAACATCACAAAATTAATATGTAACAATCCTGATCATTTAAGTGCTTCAGTTGAAGGCATCTGGACTTCTTTTGGGTTTTGAAGAGGTTTCACCTCTCATCCCAGAGGCTTCATCAGTTCTAAAAATGGGTGGGAAATCCCTAGTATTTTTTTTTTTTTAACCTGTCCTGTTCAGCAGCTGAGGCATGCAGTGTGAAGGTTCTGGATGCCCTGTTGTGCTACAACAGATTTTCTCTACAAAGGAGGAGTCTGATATACTCCTCCTGTTAAGATCTGTGTTTAACTTTATTGGCATGGCTACTGGATTGCTTGAGGCAAAAGAGTGGATATAAAGAGAGAAAAGAGACAGGTTAGGGAAGACAGAGGAGTTGGAAAACACAAATAGAACAACAACTACAACTACAATAACAACAACAGTAACAATAATAGCCATTATAACTATAATAGCTTACTGCAAAAACAACAGCACTAACCGTAGGGTTTACAATGCAAATTTACCATAGTATTTACCGTGGTAGCAAAGAGAGTGCCAAAAATACATACAATTACATTTACAATCGTAATGAAAATTGCTAAAGGACTAACCTAGTAGTGTTCATGAGTTAATTGCATCTACACAACTATCAATTTGGTAGTGTGTGCGTGTAAGTTTGTCATTGGATGTTGTAGGTAGTTGACGAGGGAGGATACAACACCACCCACCCCAACTCCAAGCAGCCAGAAGGTAATGACCCTGGCCATCAGAGCACCCAACAACACCCCAGAACACAAGGAGCCCCGGGACACCGACCCCAGAGACAGCCGCAGGCCCGACCCAAATGAGAACCAACAGGAGAATGCAGAAACAGCAGCCCCTAGCCGAAGGACGCCCACTGGGGGACAGCGCAAGCCCAGCCCACAGTCACAGAGTCCCGTTAACGCGGGACTCGCCCAGGCCCCCGATGGGGAGGCCACCACGCACCAGAGAGGCCAGAACCCCCCCAGCCAGGGTAGACCCATAGAGGGATGCAGGAGTGGAAGCCCCCCACAGCCACAGAGCCCCGCGAACCAGGGACACACCAACCAGGGACCCGCCTAGGCCCCTGGCATGGAACCCACAAGGCAACGTTAGGGTTAGGAACCCCCTCCCGAAACCGGGTGGGCCAAGACCCACCAAACGAAACTCCTCTCTCTCCCGACCCCCTCTCTGCCGAGGACAGGACCCCAGGGAAAGCCAACCCCACACCCCACCCAGCCAGGGACCAAGTCCTCCACAGGTACAGACGAGGGCCAGAGCAAATCAGACCCACTTGGACCGTCAGCCGAAGGGCCACCGCACGACAGCACGGTCAAAATCCTACCCCAACCCAGTCCGGCTGTGGACACGATGGAGGGCCAGGTCACAATAGTGCAGCCCCATTCCCACCACTGTTCCCACGCCCTCAAGACCCTAGTGTTTCATGAAGTGGGGTAGATCGGGACAGGGGTGCCACAGGGGCGAGGAGGACCCACCACCCGCACACGGAAGGGCGGGGAGGACCCAGACCCAACATGCCAACAAGCCCCTCGCCAGTGGCCCAGGGCCACCCACGTCCGGGAGGCCAGCCTGGCAAAGACGGGTGCTCACCATCAATCGCCCCCCACCCCCACCCCATCCATCCTCCCAGTATCCAGGGTCACTACTACTCCAGGCTTCTGCATCTAAGGAGACAATTATGGCATCTCTGTTCTGACTATTACAGTAATCTATCAAATTAATTAGTTTGCATGTGTTGTTAGTAAAGTGTTGGCCCTTGATAAACCTAATTTGATCAAGATGTATAATGTGAGGTGTTATTTTTTCAAGTCTTCTAGCCAGCGGCTTGCAGATAACTTTTAGATCTGCATTTATAAGTGATATAGGACGATAGCTATATTGAAGTGCAGGATCTCTGTCTGGTTTGAGAAGGAGGCTAATATTTGTAATGTTCATTCTAGGAGGGAGAATGGAAGTTTCCTTAACTTCCATAAGCATTCTGTAGAATACTGGTGCGATCTCTGGCCAGAATTCTTTGTAGAAGAATCCCCAGTATTTAACTTCTAGTAGGGTCGTTACACCTTGGAGGTGGTCACCCGAGTCGTTGATTCTCTCTGTGTATGCACATCAGGGTCAAAAGTAAGGTGTAGCTCATTAAGGAGTCATTTTGAGGTGTGACTCATTGATGACCCACTCATATTCACGCCTGTGAAGATTCTGAATCATCTAGGTCATGGTAGTCTTGGTGTTTCAGCTGAAGGCAACTGGACTTCTTGTAGTTTCTTGAAGACGTTTCGCCTCTCATCCAAGAGGGTATTCAGTTCTACATTTCTGGTAGGGAGTCCCCAGTATTTAACCATGTGGAGGATCCTTCTCACTCAGGGTAGTGGGCAAAGGGTACAATGCCCCGCCCCCAATCTGTGTGACGCTAATTCACCCACCATCAGTTGGGTTGTCACTCCCAATGGTCATCATGTGAGTTATTATGGTCACAACATCCCAGGTGTGACTCATTAATGAATCATTGCCCTGCTCTGCCATCATGTGAGTAGTTGGGGTCAAAAAGGTCATAGACTACCTACAAAAACTTGAAAATGAGAAACCTATCCACCGTCCAGGATACTACAGACTTTATCTTGAAGTCGCCACACCATGTACATATGGCCTCCCGAAAATACAGGAGAAGAATGGACCACACTCAGACCCATCATCAGCGTTCACCTACAATATTGCAAAGCACTTTATCTCCATCTTGGCACCAGTTGTGGGTAACACTCCTAATCACATCCAAAACTCCATTGACTTTGCCAATACGGTCCAAAACATAAAACTAGCCGCTGGTATCTTTTGATGTCCAGTCTTTGTTTACCTGCATTCCCACAACTGAAGTTGTGGTGATGGTAAGGAAACGACTACTACATGACAGGTCCCTAAACAACAGAACCAACTTTAACTTCAACCAACTTCAAGCTGAGCAACACTGTTGTCCCATATGTGGTGGGAGTGTCAGAGAAACTTAGAAGGATTTTTTCTAAAAACGACATCCCAGTGCACTTCAAACCCAGCAACACCCTCAGACAAAGACTGGTTCATCCTAAAGACAAAATACGCAAAACACAAGCAGAGTAATATTGTGTATGAGGTCCAATACAGTGAGGAGTGTTCTGACCTGTACACTGGGGAGACTAAAGAACTGCTCCACAGGCGCATGGCACAACACAGAAGATCCAGCTGATCAGGACAAGTTTCAACTGTGCATTTACATCTGAAGGACAAGGGACACTCATTTGAGAACAAAAAACGTACATATTTTTGACAGAGAACAAAGATGATTTGAGAGAGGAGTGAAGGAGATCACCTACGTCAAAATGGGAAGACCCTCATTAAACAGGGGCGGTGTCCTAAGAAACCAAGTATCATACATTACATGCAGTCCCGACATCCTTTCCCAGACTTTTTAAACCTCTTTCAAAACTCATGTGACCCTAACGACTCACATCAATGAGTCACACCTCAAAATGGCTCATTAATAAGCTACAACTTCTTGTGACCCTGGTGTGCATACACAGAGAGGGTCAACGACTCAGGTGACCATCTTCAAGGTGTAACGACCCTACCAGATCTTAAATACTCGGGATTCCCCATCAACATTTAGAACTGAAGAAGCCTTTCAGATTAGAAATGAAACGAAAAAGAGGTCTTCAACTGAAGCACTGAGAACCTACAAAAACATAAATTCTGATCATTTTTCCTGATAAAACTAGTTAAGACAATTTTAAGATAAAAAAAAGCAGTACAGTTCGCAGAAAACTTGTAATTTGAACATGTCAACTTGGCTTTGGAAAATTGTCTTATTTTTCATTTAAAACAAAAAAACCTGTGATTTTTAGGAACTTTGCCATAGCACAAATGTCATTCCTATTTTTCCTCCAACATAGATATCAATTTCATGTTGCCTACATTGTGCCTACATTGTATAAATAGAATATATTCTTTCTCCCATATGCATGGCCATGGGCATGATGACCTTAAACCAAGGTGTGGTCAGGTGCATTATCAGGTGCAACTAGGGGCACAAGAAAGCGATAAAGCCAGCCTCACAAAGCATGTACACTCTTCTTGTTGAGGACTGATGAGTGGCTGGAGAAGCTGCACTCAGTCATTTTAAAAATTCCTTTGAATAATGCAGTAATATCACTGCAGCAAACACACAGGACACTTCGGCAGCAAAATAAGTTACAAACACGGCAGGAGAGAGGAAACTTTCCAGAGGAAACAGAATTAAACTTTAAACCTTATTCTAAACTTGTTTACTGTGATGTTTTTGATGTGTAAAAAACACAGAACAGAAACTAACATTTGATCGTGACTGGTCCTGTGGACATGTGAGATTTACATAATTAATGGATTTAGGCTGCAGCGCATAAATGCATGAGTCTTCATGGAGAAACATGTATCATCTCTACATCATCATGTAATTAATATTTTCTTCATTGGTGATGTATAACTTCAACAATCTGTATCCCACCTGCTGTTACGGATTATTAACAGTAAATGATGATTAAAGATGATTAATTTAATGACCTGATATATAGACTGCATTCAGCTCTTAGAGACACAGGGACATCTAGCTGCCCTCCCCCTCCTCTTCCTCAGTTAGATATGTGTTCATATGGAGCCACACAGAGTTGTTGATGGGACAGAGGTTTGATAAAAATCAGAGAAAGATTGTCTTGTAGGATTCATTGTTTACTTTATAACAGTGATTTGTTTGTTGATATTATCTCAGTATCTGTGCTCTCATCAGAATGATTCATATAAGCCATAAAGCAGAGTATACTGGAGCCAGTGTTCACTTTCCAATATTACCTGTGGCTTACATTGATGATGTCACGGGTCCTGATGTGCTGCTCCTCTACTTTTCCAGCCAGGTACACACAGCTCATGGCCACCAAGAAGGGTTCATATTCTCGCAAGCTGACACGTTCAAAGAAACGGTGGTACAGCACACACGCTGTGGCCACGGGCACTGAGCGCATACCCAGTTTCACTCCTGTCCAACCAAGAGCATTTAATTTCACATTTCTCAAGTTGTGATGGAATATCAATAACTACAGTAACTTTAAATACTAGTTACTTCAATTATTCAAAAAACTATATTGTCTATCACACAGTGACAGAAAATTACCTTTGGTTAGGGGCTCAAAGAACACAAAAAAACGTTTGCACCCATTACACTCACATAAAATCACAGAAAATGTTCCAGAAATCAGTAAAAACATGAACGCAAAACACATTATGAAGAGGTGTCCATCTAGGCTTCTTTAAAATACATATTTATTATCGCATATTGCAGTGGGAATAAGAGAACTTGTAAATTCTCTTCTACTTAGTTACTCATTACTTACTTTGCAGATAAAAATGCTGCATCAGTGCTAAAGTAGGAAGTTTGGAAATACATGTATATTTAGTGTCAGTCAGATTAAAACATATATAAAAATACATAAAAATATTTGAATATTGAATCTGACAATTGGCCAGGATGATAAGCATCTGACTTATAACATGCATTATAAACAGTGTATAGATGTGAAAATATGTAAATGTATTATTAGTACTTTTAAATACTTCCTAAGCACATCTATTGTCAGAAAATAACTTGCAGTGTTAGTACATTTCATATCAGACCTTTAATGTTTCTACGTAAGTAATTTTCAAATGGCTGACTTTAACTTTAATAAAGTAATTTATCAAACATGCTATCTTATCTGAACTCCAGTATGAGTTTAACCTTTTACAACACTGTTGTATGTATTGCCATCTATTATAATCTTTTTAGATACGATAATGACACATGATACTTCACATTGAATCATTGAACCCCTGAAAAACAATCTAGGGTGTAAATCAAGAGTTTTGATCGAATGCTAGCAAGTAGATGATTAAAGGATGTCTTTCTTCATATGTTTACAATCTTATGCTACCATGTCACAAAAGTAAACAATTAGTAGCTGCTGGCCTAATTGTTCTAGTAAATCAAGCATATATTAGATTGATAAATGTAAATCTATATATTCTATCTGAAAGCACTTCATGTCAATGAAAAACTGGTATTGTATATAGTATTGTCCCTCAGTTCATGGAAAATTTAAATGACTCAGAGTTTGGGCGCATCATCTCAAAAAACGTTTTCTGTTTTTCAAGAATTTTACATCCTTTGTGGTGTCATCTGAGTTTGCAGAAAACAGATCACCCAAAAGGTTTAAAGACACTTTCGTATGTTGTGGGGGATGACAAGAGCCAGTACATGCTCTCCAAATTGATTGATTGATTGATTCTTTCAGTTTAGGTGGTGTCCAAAATGAATTATGTGCTGTGCCTAAGCCTAACTATTGTAGAGAAAATACAGATCATGTAAGTTTCTACATCTCAGTTTTTACAGAAGCCCATTTCCACCTGACCAAGAAATAAACAGCAAAATCAGACATAATAAAAATACCCTTTAGCCAAATGGCAATTATCACAGGGCAAAGTGAGTGTTATGAGATAATTACATAGATTTCCTACACCAGATATCATAACCAATAATCATAACTAATAACTTCAGATAAGAATGTTTTTTGTATTTTTTTAAAAAAAAAAGCTCATGAAAAATTTAAAAATAAAGTACTGTAGTGTGTGAAAATTAGTGGCATCTAATGGTGAGGTAGTAGAACGCATGCAACAGAGCGCTGCTCCCCCTCAATCTCCAAATTGTCCGACTTTTGCTGTTCCTCTGAAGTGCTCATTCCTAATCCTGTCCATCTTAGTCACATCAAAAGAGAGTCTGAACATCTTTTAGTCTGCCACCTCCAGCTCTTTTTCCTGTCTTTTGGTCAGTGACACCATCTCCAAGCCATACAACATCGCTAGTCTTACTACCCTCTGGTAAACCTTTTCTTTAACTTTTGCTTCTATTCTTTTGTCACAGATCACTCCTGACACGTTTCTTCACCCACTCCACCCTGCTTGCACTCGCTTCTTCACCTCTTTACCACTACCCTGTTGCTCTGAACAGTTGACCCCAAGCACTTAAAATTTTGGACCTTTTCCACCTCTACTCCCTGTAACCTCACTATTCCACTTGCCTCCCTTTCATTCACACACATGTATTCTGCATTGGTACGACTGACTTTCATTCCTCTTTTTTCCAGCGCATACTCTCACTACAGATCACAATGTCATCTGCAAATATCATCGTCCATGGAGATTCCTGCCTGACCTCATCCTTCAGTATGTCCATCCATAAAACAAGAAGGGGCTCAGGGGCAATCCTTGATGCTGTCTTACTTCCACCTTGAAGTCATCCTTCACTCATACAGCACACCTCACCACTGTCATACTGCTTGAATACATGTCCTGCACCAGTCTAATATACTTCTCTGCCACTCCAGATTCCCTCATGCAATACCACAGTTCCTCCCTCGGCACCGTCGTAGGCTTTCTCTAGATCCACAAAGACAAATGCAACTCTTTCTGACCTTTTCTATTCTTCTCCATCAGCATTCTCAAAGCAAACATGGCATCTGTAGTACTCTTTCCTGGCATGAAACCACACTGCTGCTCACAAATTATCACTTCTTCTCTTAGCCTTGCTTCCACTACTCTCTCCAAATCTTCATTTTGTGTCAGCATTATCCCCCTTTAGCTGCTACAGCTCTGCACATGGCCCTTGTTCTAACAGATCGGCACCAGTACCCTTTCCTCCATTCCTCAAGCATCTTCATGAACATGATGAACAGTTTTGTCAAAAACTCCACTGCCTTCTCTCCCACACACTTCCATACCTCTACCGGTATGTCATCGGGACCTACTGCCTTTCCATTATTCATCCTCTTCAAAGCTTCTCTCAATTCCTCTTTACTAATCTTTTCAACTTCCTGTTGCAGTTTTCACCCCTCCACCGTTCTTACCCTCTTATTTTTCTTCATTCATCAGCTCCACAAAGTACTTCTCAGCAGGCTCTCCTCACTTGTTAGTACATTTCCATCCTTGTCCTTAATCACCCTAACCTGCTTCACATCCTTCCCAGCTTGAACCCTCTGCCTCGCTAAACGATAGATCCTTTTCTCCTTCCTTAGTGTCCAACCTATCATACAGCTTATCATATGCCTTCTGTTTAGTCTTTGCCACGTCCCTCTTCGCCTAACGTTGCATCTCCTTTTATTCCTCTGGACTCTCTTCCGTTCTCCCACTATCCCATTTCTTCCTTGCCAACCTCTTCCTCTGAAAATACTCTCCTATACTTTCTCATTCCACCACCAATTCTCTATTTCATCTGTCCTCTGTCCAGATGACACACAAACACCTCCCTACCTGTCTCCCTGATCCCTGTTGCCATAGTTACCCAGTCATCCGGCATTTCTTCACAACCACCCAGAGCCTGTCTCAACCTCTCCCTGAAGTCCTCACAGCAGACTTCCTTTTTCAGCTTCCACCATTTGATCCTCTGCTCTGCCTTTGCTCTATTCCTCTTCCTCACCACCAGGGCCATCCTACACACTACATCCGATGCTGTCCGGCTAAAATATCTCCTGTCACCACGTTGCAGTCTGAAATCGCTTTCAGATTGCATCATCTACACAAAATTTTGTTCACCTGAGTGTTCCTGCCTCTGCTCCTAAATGTCACCCTTCTTCTCTCTTTTGGCCGTAATTCATTTTTGTGATTCGCATGTTGAATTTTCCTTAACCTTTTTACGCCGGGTGCCCTTCCTGTCGCCTCGGCTACTGTAGTAATATGGTTGTGCAAGATGGCACTCTCCGTTGCAGGAGAACCTGCTCCCACATAACTTTGAATTGAGCATTTTAAGATTACATGCACACTATTTTTTTTTTTTTTATTTAAGGTGGGCATGCCCATCCGGGAGGAGACCCCGGGGTAGACCAAGGACACGCTGGAGAGATTATATCTCTCGGCTGGCTTGGGGGCGTCTTGGTGTCCCCCTGGAGGAGTTGGTGGAAGTGGCCGGGGAGAGGAACGTCTGGATCTCCCTGCTCAAACTGTTGTCTCCGCGACCCGGATAAGCGGCAGAAAACGAAACGAAACGAAAATTACATAGAAATGTTAACACAGTTATGAAGACTATATTATGTGTTTGCCGATAGATACTCTTAAATTCTACAAACTGGACCTTTGAGTTGGTGTATCTATTACAACTACTTCGTGTGGACATCACGGTTGGGAAGAACTTTCATTTACATCCCTGGATCTATCATTTTAATTTAATGGGCAGTGGGTTTTATATTAGAGAGCTGCTTCTACATGTAAATCGAATTTACCAGCTTTAAAGGGTGCTTTAAACATCAACACACATAGCAATCAGCCTTCATAATAACAGCTGGTTTTAGCTAAAGGCTAATTTCATCACTGGCCTGAATATGAATGTTGTAAATTTTGGGCTGATGAATTTGGAAAATTGTATGTGGTTGCAGCCCTTAAAAATAAGTCCAAAAACTGAGTGAAAACTGAAGTAAGAATTACAGAAAAGTGTTTCACTAGCTTAAGTCAACATTGTAAAATAAATAAAGAATTGTTTTAGTTTTATTAATGGAGCATAAACAAATTGGAATTAATATCGTAATTCATGGTAATGGTATCATAATTGTGTTAATTTTCCTGGCTTTCCATGCAATACCCCGACTGCGGACTACACTACACAGAGCTCCATGGCGGGCCATTACCTGTCTCCAGAATGAAGCGACACACGCGAAAGTGTGTTTTTATGTCTTGGCCGGGATCAGACTCTCCATCCACGCCGGAGTCCCTCCTGGCCGCCAGCCACCGCGGTCCATCTTTAGTGGACGAGGAACGAAAGGACGGACCTTCCATAGCTCGTGGGCCAAACCAGGAAAGTATCAGAGACAGAAAAAAAAGTAGTCGCACAACCTGAAACTTTAGTAGTTAAACAGCCAGGGCTATAAAGCTACGCTACAGTACAGGTGGTGTATAGTTCCAAATTATCGCAACGAGTCAACAATGGTGAAGATACTCGTGTTAGCTGACCATGCTAGCATGTAGGCACAGTTCGCTTAATAAGGTGTTAGATACCGGAAAAAAAATAGTCTAACTTCCGGTAAGCGACGCCGACGTAATTTTGCTGTTACGCCATTTATTTTGTTGAACAGCGGAAAAAAAAACCGTTTTGCTTCATTGAACGATGTGTCATTTACAATTTAACTATAATCTCATATTATTGAGATTAGTGGTAACTACTGTGTTTTGTCCGGTCTGTCCCAAACATTACACGTTTGATAATCTTGCCTTGGCTAATGTGTATTTTGTACAACAGGTATTGCGCAAACTATTGCCAACAAAAAGTATGTTTTCTTTTTTAAATTCAAAACATTAAAAAATCACATGACAAATCTTCAATCATAAATATCCACATGTTTCCATTCAAATCTTGTGAACTTGACACAGCTATTATCTATAAGATAGGTATCAAGGATTTTAGCTGGCATTCAGATCAGTCAAATGTGTGTGCAGTGACAAGTAATATTGAAGTATTACCTTTTCAGATGTAAGTGAACTGTATATATAGCATTTTATATGTCTTTTAAGCAGACCTCATGGACATCTGACAATACACCTGAAATCATCAGAATCATTAAAACATTTTCTCAGAGGCTCATGGCAAATGGTTGAGTTTCTTATATTATTTTGTATAGTTTTGTGGCAGCAGTGTTGATCTGGGCTCTTTCTCTTGAGTGACAAATGCACACACTCCCTCCTCTTAGATAAATAGTAAACCACTTAACACTTTCTCTGTTTTACACTGTGTGTTGGCTTGACTGACACACTACTGTTAGACCACCGATGACCTTCCTCTTGTAAAACACTCCTCTCACATTATTAATTACTTTATCTGGATTAGATAATATGTCACATATACTGAGCTGTAAACTCAACATATCCAAGTCAATCTAAAAAAGTGAAGACAGTGATATCACCCAAGGGACCAAATCAGTGTTTTATTTCTGAAAATGTCTTATATCAGATGCCTGGTTATGGCTGATTATTAGATCATTCTGTGATGTTTTTGTCAAATGAATTTATGTGGCTTCAATAATTCCCCTCAGTAAATTTACAAGGTGCTCTGGCACCGGTCATAACAGACTGAAGAGCTGAGGCTTTAACCCACAGTGTGCTGGCAAGTCTCAGCCACAAGGAGGAATCAAAAGTTCAGATAAGTGAGAGGATGATGGTGAGCAAATAAGGCTGTAGTGAGCTAAATGGAACATGCTCAAATATACATGAAGGATTGGCTGCAGTGTTTTGCTTTGCTTGCAGAAGCTACTCAGTTACCTTTTCATTAAGATGTATTTCAAAATCCCACCCGCCATATGCTATGAAAGCATGTGGCATTAATCCCAAATCACCAAGGGTAGTGTGTAACATTTTATTGTAAATCTCCCAGAAAATCTTGATAGCTGTGGCTTTTGAGATGAAACCTGGCAGTGATTAACTCCTTGCAGAGATTTAAGCATAGACTCAAACCATCTTTACTCAATAGGTTTAAGTAAACTATTAGCTTCATCAAGGGATAGGTCAAGAAGAGTCAACACTTTCCTTGACAAAAATGTTCTCAGGCTGCTTCGTAGAGGAAAAAACCGTCTGTGGTGCCCTCATGTGGGGTTAGCTGAAATGAAACCCAGTCCACTAAAATGCGAAGCATAATGAGAGCATGCAGGGAAACATTTAATCTGAAGGTTAAGATGTTGAGCAATTTCTTACATGCAGAATGGTACATGTTACATGGACCGCAAATCAGTCTGTTCTGTTCTAATTTCACTTCTTGGCTTTCAATGACCTTTGAGTTTCTGCATAATGCAGTGGCTGAGTAATAGATAACAATGTAAATAAATACCCTAAGTCTAAAACTTATTTCAAAACAAAAATATACACATTTGGTAAAATATATGTAAAATATATGTTATTGTTAATATATGTATATATTTTCAATTTTTCTGAATTTTTTTGAATTTTTTCAAATGTATTTGCTGTTATTCCTAATAAACTATGGTGGAGCTTAGATACTAAACACCTATATATATAGTATATAGTATAAAGAACAACTTTATTAGACCAAAACATTTAGGCTTGAGGCTTGCGTCAGGGTCATTTAGAAACCCACTGGAAACATCATTTTAAATAAAGCTGGTATGGTCAGGGGAAAAAAAAAATCAAAAAGGAGAAAATGTGTAAAAGACACACACAAACATTAGCCAGTCGGGCATTTACAAAGGAGGGTTATTTGTATGTGGTGAAAGTGTAGGGTATCAAAATAGGGGAAAACTTGCTTTTCTGTAAAATTTGTAACTGTGCTGTGCTGTGTAGAATGAGATAGTGCAAACTACGGTGATTCATGATACAATTACATGTTTCAGTTAAAGGTGCTATATACGAGATTCAATCATTGATAATTGTCACATTTTGGGTGTTATATTTAACAGGCACATTTTTGTACTCTTAACATTATTGGCTCAGGAAACTCAAAGACCAGTCACATGTGTTCTAAATAATCTTGCATAATGCATTTTAGCCAATCAAATATGTGAATTTCGAAGCAACTAAAGTGAATGAGTAACAGACAAGGGAGAGATGGAAGGAGAAAGAACAGTCAGTAAAAAGTAAGTCAGAAAAGTGTAAGTAAGGTAGAAAGCAGGGGTGTGATGGTCTCATAACTGTAAAAAGTGTAAAAACAGCGACATATAACATTATTGGTCTGCATCTCGCAGTCACACTGTTTGTGTGTGCAGAGCAAGTAAAATCCGAGTCAAGTTGTGTGTGTGTGTGGTGCGCTTGTTAGGCTTCCAACACATCAAACATGTTGCACCGTCTTCAGGATAATCATTCATCCGTGTATGCCAAATTAAGGTAAAAAAATTAAGCTAGCTAATGTCTGCTGACCTAATAACTCCATAGGAACAAATCACTGAATAGAGGTGAAATCCCTGTTTACTTGATGTGTTGATTGTCAGGGTCCGCTAGTATCAAGTGTCTGTCTGTTAGGGTCATTCAGTGTTTCCCCTCTTATTTTCAAATTCCATTGTGTCTATTCCCCATCTCCTGTCTAGTCTTGTCCCTCATGTGTGTGTGATTACTTCTTCTCCCTAATGTGTCCCACCTGTGTCCAATTGTCTACCTCTCCCTTGTGTATTTAACCCCTGTGTTCCCTTCCTCCTGTACCATATTGTTTTGTCTTCTTAGTGAGCAGTCCAGCGTATAGTCCATGTGAGTCCCCTTGTGTTCGATCATTATTCCGTGTTCCAATTACTGAGTTTGCCTAATCCTTGTCTGTACCTTTGCCTAGTTTTGAATTCCCGGGTTTTGACCTTATTTATTAAAACGACTACTGATTTAGAAAGCCCACCGTGTGACTCTACTATTGGATCCTCGGTTTCCTGAACCTGATAGAACTCCCCTCTTATATTGCAGGCTACTGTGATGGGATAGATTTCATGCAAGACAGACAAGAAGATGATTTTGGGAAATGAATGAGACCATTTACTATTAATAAATGTGAGTGGTAATTTACCATTAATGAACCATTGACCTCGAAAGTAGCCACCAAAACCCACAGAAGGCACCACATCCATGAAAAACATCAGAGAATCAGAGGAATGCACGATATTGTCATAAAAGAATGCAACAAAATTCAATTGAGAAAGCATATGAGACCAAAATCAGAGCGGCAACCTTTATCTAGAGTTATCCTGTCATGCAAATTGGGCCTGGATGAAGCCATGTCCAGCAATCTGGAGATGAAAGAGCGATCCTGCAAAGGGCCCGCATAGGACCCCAGAAAATTTGATTAAAAATATGCTTTTACAATCAAAACTGGGACAATTTTGAAGGCATCTGTGATGTCAGCTTTGGACAGCCAAGCGTCCTTACTGGCTAACTTGATGAGCTTAATTGTGTTATTGACAGTGGAACAATGCAGGGAAAAAGGCTTGACAGAAATTAGACTGTTAATACTAGAAACTGGGCAAGTGTGAGGAGTGAACAGATTAAAAATAAATCTTTTCTTTACAGAGAATATCTTGGTTGCTATGCCTATAAGAGTGGTGCAAAAGATGGGGAATGCTTAAATGGGCTGATTAAATAATCCTTATCAAACTCTTTTTGAAGTAGCTGGGATACTAAAGCAGAATTAATTAATGCAGACTGGAGGTTTTTACACATTGGAGGAGGCGAACGATTACACAAACCCTACCTGAAACCTTTGGGAGAGACCAGTAAGCAAATAATCAACCACTGCTGAATCAGGATGAGAGGACAGTTCTGATGCAAGTGCTGAGACATTTATTGGAGTAAAGGGATTGTTTCTGAAAAAGTTTTTAAACCACAACGACTCGTCTGAGAGCAAAACCTATGTGGGCAGACTGATTGTGGATGAGCATGTTTGTAGTAGCTGCAGTGAAGAAAATTTGCATTTAGGCTAAGTGCTCAGATTTTCATTGAAACTGTTAAAAAATGGGCTGGTTGTGAGCATCTTGCGGCTTCGACTGTCAGTTGCCTCTTTCCAGGGGAATTATGACATTTTTGCTTAAGAAAAGGCCCCAGGCTCTTGAGGAAAAAAGGGGACCAGAGGATAGAGGTGCCAATACTTCCTCAAGTTGCACGTGAAATACCTTGTGACCATCCTAAAAGCATGACTAATAGTTCAGTGTCAGTTCAGATGTGTGTTTAATTGAGAGATCTATAGTGCTGCTTTGCTGGAGAATCTCTTAAGATACTGGTAAAAAATGTGTCTCTCATACCTTAAGTCGAGGTCGCTTATCAGGGCTAAATATGTGTCCAGCTGTTGTCTACACTCAAGGTAAACAGAGCAGATCGCATCACGATAGATGCCGAACACCACTATAAATTTCCCAAAAGGCATGTCACGAGACAGTCTTGGGTTGTCAGCTTTAATTACATTTTGTCAGGTGGACAATTTTTTTTTTCGGACACTGGAGATGGAAGGATCAGACTGTTAAGATGAATGTTTTTTTTTTTTTTTATATAAATGAGAAATATTGGCTCCCGATCGATCCTAAGGTCTACCTAACATGGGGGCAGAGACTTAGAAAGGCCAGAGAATATTGAGGAATGGCGTGAACATTCACTGTGGAAATGGCTGGAGTCCCTGGATCCGCAGCATGAGACACTGCATTTTGGAAGGTTGCAAACATAGCTGAGGCTGATGTTGACGCTTGGGTGTTTTCTAGACTCTGGAGATGAGCATTGATTGCCTGAATGGAGTTTGCAAGAGACTGCAGTGTTGATGTCAGTGCCATCTCAGATGAATGATAGACTGCGATGGGATTATCAGGATGAACAGGGCCGGCAGAGATGGTTTTTGCGCTTGGCCCAGCATGGTGGGATTTCTTTGTTTGTTTGCGACCAATAGCTGTTGGAGAAGGAGTTGCAGCGTGCAAGTCTCGGACTGGTGTTTCACAAAACACAACATTAGCCAGGGACTGAAGCTAAGAGAGATCCAGACCTGCTTCCGCAAGAATACCTTGAGCTTTTAATCTCTCCAGGATTTCTGAACCTGTGTCTTTGGGGCAGCGAGCCGAGCAATTTGACTAATTAAATGATTTTTACATGATGTAATCTGCGCCCCCCCCCATTTACATAATATGGAAAACATGTTATGAATTATGTACCAAAACCTCTTCGAGTTGTTTTTCAGCCAGTTCTTCAGGGGTGGTGATGGGATGGGAAGAAGAGGACCAAGCTTTAGGGGTCATCTGGGCGCTGGGTCCTCTTCTTTTGGCATCCAGGAGACCTAACTCTCAAATGAGTTGTCTTCAGTGGTGCTGACGCTGAAAAAAAGTTTACATTCACTTTGCATGAAGGGACAAACTTTGTTTATATTTTAGGCATGTCCTATATTTCATATCAAAATAAAATGTATTCATACCACAACCATTTTCTGCTACCATTCAGAGCGTGTTGACATAAACTAGAAAAACATACATCCCCGTCATAGCCTCCAGTAACAATTTCCCATACTTTGAATGTAAATCCACAATGCTTGCCACTAGCTATTCTTAGCTAAACTTACTTTTCACTATGGTTTCACTATAAACAAACAATGGTTAGTTATCCCTTTAATGCTCTGCTTGCTTTCGGCCTGAGGGACTGTTGGCCTAGGCAGTCCCCTTTGGGGCGTTAGGCCACAGGTGGCATTGAACTCCTCAAACACAAATTAGTTTACTTGACTGCTCTCTTGAGATTAGCAGTTTATAATGCAGTTGATTCACTTCATCCCAATGTATGAAGCCTCTGCGCCATGACTAGGCCTTCTTCCCCACAGCAGCAGCTCGGATGGGCCGCAAACGCACATTCAGGTGTTGAGGTCTCCTACCAAGGGGCATTAGCCTTTGTTTGCTCAATAACCACATCTTGGGACTTCACCCAATGTCTTAAGATTGAAAATCCTTTCTTCCCTCCCAATGATATGCCACCTTCCTGCGATGTAGGGGTCTGTGTGTCAAAATGATAGGGTCTTCAAAGGCAAAGATGTGTCAGGGGACTGACCAGATTGATTCAGAAGAAACCATGGACCAGGCAGGAAAAAGCTATCAGATCTCATCTAGACCAGAAACACCAAAATGGCAGTAACCATCCATGGAGAAATAAGAGTTGAGAAGTGCTGCAGTTGTGGGAGAGTCCAGGTGTCAGAGAGAGGGGGTGCAGCTGAGTGTTATGGTAAAGGACAAATCCCTAGTGTTTCCGTGTGTTTTCCCCTTCCCTGTTTTTCCAGTGCTCCCCTGTCCGTCTCTCGCTACGTTTGTTTTGTTTGTGTGGGTGTGTGTGTTGGCCTGGGCGTGGCTCTTCTGGCTCCCGGCTCTACACTCCTGTCCTGTCTGCAATCAGCTCATCACCTCTCCCAGTTTGTTCACCTGCCTTTCATCGATTCATCAGCCTGCAGTATATCTACCCCGGCTCTTCACCGGCTCTTCACCCACTCATCACCACATCGTTGAATCCACTTCAGTGGTAGCTTACACTTCAGGCCTCACACTTCTCTAGAGATCTTTCCAAGTTGGTTGTGTTCTTAACTGTTATTTCTCTCTCCAGTACTCCTGGACCACTACTCGCCTGCCTGCCTGCTGCCAGGTCTCCAACCCACTACCACCTGCTTCTTCCTGCCAGCCCTCACCCTTCTCCCTCACTCATCTCAGCCCTCTGCCTTGGCCTGCTTCATCCCCGCGTCATCCACCTCCATTCCCCACTTTCCTAGCAATAAAACCTACTTCATTCATCTCCACGTTGGTCTGTGTCTGCGTTTGGGTCCATATCGCTAATCACAACACTGAGTGCGTTGGGTGGGGGGTATGGGGGGGCTGCTTGATCAAACCTATTGAAATAAAGGTTTAGGTCGTTGGCCCACTTAATGTCCCCCTTAGGCTGTGTGTAGGGTGCTTTGCAGCCAGGGATGATTTTCAGGCTTTACCACACCCCACTGATGTTAACTGCTGCAGCCGCTCCTCCATCTTCCTCCTGTAGCTGGCCTTTCCGTCCCTGTTCTTCCTCCGCAGCCCCTTCTGCACAACACACAGCTCCTCTTTATCCCTTATTATTCCATTTACCTGAAAGCTCTCTTCTCCTCCCTCAGCAGAGCTTTAATATCAGGGTTAATCCACAGTTTATTGTTTTAGAAGCACCATACTGTCCTGGAGGGGGTCAGTGTTCTCAAAGCAGTTTATATAGTCTGTGATGCTGTCTATTATGGCGTTGATGTCCTCACCATGCGGATCACAGAGCTTTATCCACACAGTGGTATTGAAACAGTCCCTGAGAGCTTGCTCGCTCTCAACAGGCCACCTCTTCATCATGCTTGGCACCACCGGCTGCCTGTGAACCACAGGTTTATACACAAGCTGGAGATGTACAACTTTGTGGTTAGCTCTCCCCAGGGGAGGGAGGGGGGATAAAGTGTATGCCTCTTTGGTGATGGCATAGAACAAGCCCAGGGTTTTATTTTGTCTTCTTGGTCAGGTGACATATTGTGTGTATGTGGGCAGAACAGATGAAGCAGAGATGTAATTGAAATCCCACAAGATCAGGAAAAGGTAGGAAATGCTGTGGATATTGTGTCTGCAGCCTGCAGGTGACAGAGAGCAGTCCATCAGAGGCTGTGTCTGCGTCAGCAGAGGGAGGGATGTACACTGCTGTTGAGATAGCATGTGAAAACTGTGGCAAACAGTATGGCCTCATATTAACCGTTAACAGCTCAATGTCCCTGTTGCACAACTTTTCTTTAACCGTGCAGTGTCCTGGTTTACACGACCTCACTTTCACAAGCACAGCCAATTTTGCTCCTTTTCACTTACCGCTGCTAGGGACCAGCGCCAGACCAGACACAGGATCGGGGGTTGGTTCCTTCCATGCCAAGTGGCAGGTAGAGCCGGGGATGTGGACATGCCAGGTGCAATGCTTTATCGACTGGTCCTCAAGACATGGAATATCATCACACTGGTGGAGAAGGAGCCAGAACCGATGTGGGAAGTGGAGTGGTACTAACTAGATATAGTTAGATTCACCGCTTCTGTTCTTCAGTTCTGGCTCTGCAACCATTTCCTGAAGAGAGACTGGACCTTATCCGTTTCCTGAGACTGAGTGGTGCCGGCAACTCAGCTGAGCACTGCGATGTTTGAGTTTTCCCAGGAGAACGAGAGGGTCACCTCCATTCAGCCAGCGGAGGAAATACTGACTGTAGTTTGTGCTTATGCACCAAGCAGTGCAAAGCATCTGGCCTTCTTGGAGTCCATTGGTGGGGTTCTGAAGGGGCTACAGCTATAGTAACAGCTCTACAACTCTAGCTAGTTCTCCCGGGGGGAATTCAATGAAAAAAAAACAAAAAAAACTGAAGGGGTTTGATGGGTGAGAACTGTGTTCCTGATCTGAACCTGATTGGTGCATTGTTATTTTATTTTTGTGCTAGTCATAGATTGACCAAACTCAACACCATGTTTGTAAATTAAGTATTTCATAAGTGAAATCTGATCAACATCTGGTGTTGAGTATCTCCAGATTTGGGGAGAATTGTTGGCCCAAGTGAAGGACTTTAACTATCTTGGGGTCTTGTTTTTGAGAGATCATGAGCTGGACCAGAGCCGGCCCTACCCAATGTGGCACCCTAAGTGAGATTTTATATGGCGCCCCCGTCCATCGGCGATTTACATACACTTACAAAAGAAATCGAATAGCATTGTTTTTACCATTGTCTTTAATATATAAGATAACATGTCACCCAATTTACATGCCTAACAAATTACAAATAAATACAAAAAAATCTGAAATACAATATAAATACCCTTACCACAAAATAAAAATCCTGCAAATAAGTGAATAAATAATAATAATAGTAATAAAGTATAAGTACAACAATCAACATCAAACATCAAATTCAAATAACCACACAGTTTGCACGCAATAACTCTATACATAAGCTACATTTACACTATGCAATAACTATATACAAAAACAAAATAAAATAACTCTTTACAAAAGCTATATGAAATACCTATATACAATTATATGCAAAACTATGTACAAAAAAGGCATTTTACTTTTTATTACTGCATCCACTAGCGTGATAAACTATGCCACTATCTACTCAACCTCACCTCTCCTGCTACAGCTGTACTTTCCTATATTATTCGTATTTTCTCCCAGCAAAGTCATCTATGACATCATAATATGACAACTCAGTGGAGACCACATGATTTATGCTTATTATTGAAAGTCCACAGAGACGAGTTTGCATCATGGTACACCTTAGGTAAGTTTTAATGAGTTTAAGCTTAGAAAGGCTTCTTTCAGCAGCAGCCACTGTGACAGGGAGAGTTGCAAAGATTCTTAGAGCAACCCACATGTTGGGCTAAATTTCTGTCAGTTTCCTCTCATGCAGGAAAGTCAACAGATCCATGTTGGTTAGATTTTTTGATGGCAGAGGTGGAAAATTGTACATTTCCATTGCAAGTTCAGTGCCATCAATGTCTGCCTGGCTGTCAAGGGTCAGGGCAGTGCTCAAGGTTTGAAAATGTTTTAGAACCTCTTCTTTTTTTATGTTAGGGAAGTTGAGGAGCACATTTGAGGAGCAAATTTGTCTTTTACCTCTCCAAGATTCTGAACTCTCTCATCAATAGAGGAGATGGCAGTATCCACAAGCACACTGAAAAATGTACTCTTAATTTTTCGCAGTGCATCCTCAATGGGCTCATCTTGAGACTCATAGCCAAAGTGCCTTTTTGTAGTTCTCAGCCGCTTTTGTTTTAGCTCAGCCTCTGTATTCATTTCATTACACATTGCTTTTGCAATTGTCAGTGTGTCAGAAAAGTGTCAGTGTTTCTGTAGGACATGAGGTCATCTCTGGCTTTCTTCAGCAAGTCAACTGCCACATCTAGCTGAATGGAGGGTGACTGCATGAGTTTACTCATATGCTGGATCTTGCTGAGAACTTCATACCAAATAGCTGTACAAATGCAAAAGCGGTAAGATCCAATCTCCTTAGCCAAAGACTGGGCCTCAACTCTCATCACAGGGTCTGTAATTGTTTCCCTCACCTCAAGAAGAGCCTCTCCGACTTGCCTAGCCTGATATCTTACCGCCTCAATACTTCTTATCCTACTTTCCCATCTGGTCTCTGCCCATGATTTCAGACTTATCCTGACATGTTTCAGGAGGATATCCCACCTATATACCAATACCCAAAGTAGCCAAAGGCATCTGGGGAGCTTTTCAAAGCATGAGCTACTACCAGATTTAAGGTGTGGGCACCACATGGGACAAAAAAAAGCTGTCGTGTTTACCTGAAGCAACCTTGCCTGAACACCTTTATTTTTGCCCTTCATGTTCGCACCATCGTCATAGGACTGGCCTTTGCAGTCCTCAAAGGGGATGTTAAGCTCCTCTAGCCCTTTTAGGATGAGGGATGACAAACCTTCCCCTATTGACTCCTCTGCAACAAAAAAGCCTAATAAATGCTCTTTACCTTGAGGTATGTCTCCGAGTGTCACGATCCTGACTATGACAGAGACCTGTTCCTTATGACTCAGATCAGGTGTGCAATCTAAAATGATGGAGAAATATTTGGATGTCTTGATCTCTTTCACAATGGCTTCTAGTATTTTTGAACTGATAGAGTCTATCAGTTCATTTTGTATTTTTTTCCCCAGATAATGGAAGTGACTGCCAGCTCCACTTTACACCCTACTGACATGCTGCTTCATCACTGGATCAAATTGGGCCATGAGCTCCACCTCTTTTAGGAAATTGCCATTGTCTGGTTTGTTTAATGTGTCTGTGGACCCCCATAAAGCCAGGTTTCTCTCAGCTAAGGACTGAATTATTGCCACCAATCGATGTAAAACCTCACACCACCTTTTGCTCTCAGCCTCAACAAGTGCCATCTCCTGTCTATCTACTGTCAGCCCTTTTGCTAAACGGACCTCCAAGTCTTTCAATGTTGCCATGTTAGCATTGTGCTCCTGGCTATCCTCATGGACCTTGAGCAAGTGGTTTGCATTTTTCCAGTCCTTTAGTCCTTCCCTATTCAATTTGTAATCTCTTTTTGAAAACATTGTGCAGCAGAAGCAGTGCAAGTTATCATCCTTTTTAGAGTACATGAGCCAGTTTTTCATGATTTTTTTCCCCATTGACTAAGAATCTTGTAAAATATTCATGTTGACACCTTCGTCCGTCCTTTTGTTTTGGAAATGTGAAGTTGTTCTGAACTTGAAATGGACCTCTGTGAACTAACTCTCTTTGTACTTGATCAGTTAGAGAAGATGGCCAGAAGGAGTGCTTGAGGCTGCTGAAGTTGTGATATCTGTTGATGGCCCAACATTTGCAGAGGCTGGATTTAAATATCTCAAAAGTACGTCTGAAGAGAGGAGTGTTACAACTATTATGTAAAAAAGATGATTCCTACAAAAAAAAATGAAAAACCTAATAGATACATGTTGTCTACTATGCATATATAATATACAATGTATTTTTTTTTCTGATATGTATATTAGATTAGATATAACTTTGTCTTTACAGTGAAATGTTGATTAGCAGATGCAAAGAAGCAGTAAACTGTAGTTTAATATGGCATGTGGGAATGCTAAGTTATGGAGTATTAATAATAATAATAATAATGTGTACTTTAACACTGATGTAAAGTTTAAAACAATTAAAGGTTTAATCTCTACAAATGATCCATAACAGTTAAGACCCCTCCATGCCGCCCAGCTACAGAAATATAAAACTAGTTATTTACTGATTAGCATACCATGTTGAGGCTAATCGCTCAGAAGCAAGTTATCAACTTAACAGTACACTGTGCTAAATAACTGATGCAGTACAACTGATGCTTCATTTCATTAGTGTATCTTTACTTTACCTCTTTCTTTCTCCCGTTTTTCCTTTTTTTTTTTTCTTCCCTGTGCTCCAGACAGTTTAGGTCGTTTTGACATGTTTACAAAGTTCTTTGGGGTCACATCAATAAATTTGCCCCTCCCCCCACAGAGAGCAAGCGGGTACCAATCAGCCGGAGGAGGGGGGGCTTATTTGGTATTATCGTTTGTAGTAATATTAATTGGCCATTGCTTTATATTTGAATGTATGTTAACTTTTCCATTTTAAGAGTTAATAGTAATAACTAGTTTTAATATAATTACATTGAAGGTGAATTTTTTTCTCGATTTTGTGGCCCCCCCTGGAGGCCACGGCGCCCTTAGCGTTTGCCTATATTGCCTAATGGGCCAGCCGGCTCTGCCTGTAGGGGTGGGTAGAGAGCCACATAGTTGATGGTTCTCTCTGAGCTGAAGTGATGGGGGGAATAACCTTTTAGGTGATCTGTGAAAACTAATGCTTTAGGCATGGCAGACAAGCACATGGTGAGAAAAGACAGCGAGTCAATGTATTTTTGACTGTAATCTACATCCTCAAAACAAGTCACTTTACTGCCTTGCATGATGAAGGATGTTGAGGGCGTTGTGCTCAATAAACACCGCATTTTCTTACAGGGGTCTCCTAGAATGCAGGAGAAACTCATGCGTACAATTAACACCCCATGCGTGCCACTCGACCCCTTGCCACGTTTTTGTGCATACTAAAAAGGGGACGTGATGTCCCGTGTGATTGAGATATGTTTCAAAGTCGTAGAATATAATTTTGTCCGAATGACTCTGAGCCGGAACTAAGGGCGGCACGATGGTTTCCTGATGAGTCTGTTTCAGTCGTCAATTTCACCCGACATTTTACATTTCTGCCTCGCGCACACGTGTGGTTTAACGCCTTCTCTCATAGCCACGTAATATAATTTTTTACACGTTTGACAGAGGCATCTCTGTCTACCCCGGCTCTGTATTGAGGTGTGCGGTGTTTGGTGAGACCGTCAGGGGAACGACACACTCTGTGGCAATCTCGAACCTGAGGCTCCAGCGTCTCCAGGCTATAGACAGGATCCTGACAAACAGAACAATAACCTAACCCAACCCATGACCAGCAACAATGAGCGTGAGAACTGTAATAGCTTTTGAAACAGTAGCTGCAGACGGATTTGCACCCCAGACACCGTAGATATTATTGATGCAGTTGTAATGATTTTTAAAAAGAAAGAAAAAAAATGGATTAGATCGATCGGAGAAGTCGGTCTGGAACTGATTGATGGTGATTGCCTTCTTTTCTGTTAAATACAACAATTTTGCAGTCCAAAACTCGTTCAAATTGTCCGATGTTGTTAAAAGTCAGAGGTCTGAGCCGTTACACTTAGCGAGTTTCAGATTTGTGTAGCGCGCTGTTCAGCTTCCTGCATGGTGAGACATGAGCGGCGCAGATGGCAAAACAGAGTTGATTGTAAGAGTTAATCACACAGTACTGAAAGCACTTTTTCTTAGAATTTCCTCATCTAGTTTTTTCCAGCTTTCTTTTACCGTTGCCTCTGTGGCGTCGAATGACCTGTACAATCAATTCTATTGCGATCCATCATGACCGTGTAACAGTTTTCGGGTCGCGAAGCTGGTTGATGCAGAAAATGGACTCAGAAAACGCACATCCGCACGTCATGGGGATCTTCCAAAGTAATTTAATAAAACGCATTTCAACGTTATAAGCCGGTTGTACGGCACTGCCTTCCATACATGGAAACACATGCTACACGTATTATTACCGTTACTAGGTTGTTGAGAGCAAAACAAGGAAAAAGAGAGTCCATTAAACGTGTCCGCTCAGGAACAGGTGCGCTGCTCAACTCTCCGTCTGCGCACAGGTTGCTGTCATGTCCAAGCGACGCATGTCCCTTAAAGGTCCAGTCCGACTGTTACACCTGACATGTTAGATTGCACAAGTTTAACATAACGGACACTTTGTTTTGCAACCTCTCGCCTATCATTTCCAGCTGTATCACATCATGACGTCTGACTTGAGAGAATACTCTGTCAAACGCTGTACAACAGCCATTATATTACTGTAGTGGTTGCTATATACAGTATAAAGTAACACGCTCTTAATTTGTATGTTCTGTTAAAGAATATTGTGTTTTTCATATTACAGTACTACTCTGTGGTTTTGTTTTGACAGACAGGGGAGTTGAGTTGGTGATGTCATTTCCGGTATAGAACCCGTAACTGACGCTGTTCGTTAATAAAATACTGACTTGAGAGCTGAACAGCCGCTGTTGTTTTAACTCAAGTTATGTCTTCCCCTATTCAGGGGTGTAACATTACCATAAAATGAACCGTAATCGGGAATGGGTCGAGGGTCAGGGAAATGTATAAGTTCTCTGATTTCTGTTATCAGGTACCAGATCTGGGGGCTCCAATAATGCAGAGACATCAGGGAGCGTTCTGAATCGATAGTCGTTTTATTAACAATAGTCAAAACCAGGAATTCAAATTATGCGAAAGTACAGATTAAGGATAAGGCAAAACTCGGTAATGGAAACACGGAATATAGATCGAACACAAAGAGACTCACAAGGATTAAATGCTGGAATGCTCACGGGGAAGACAAGACAATCTGGCAAAGGAGGAAGGGAACATGGGGGTTAAATACACGAGGGACATGTAGACAATTGGACGCAGGTGGGACACATTACGGAGAGGGAATAATCAGACACACCTGGGGGACAAGACTAGACCGGAAGTGGGGAATACACACATAGGGATTTCAAACCAAGAGGAGAAACACTGACTGACCCTAACAGACAGACACTTTACACTAGCGGACCCTGACACTGTTATTAAACGCACAAAGCATGATCAGCCTGGGTGGAGAAGGAGGTGACTCATCCGCATTTCTCCCATGCTGTATAGGCTAATGGACAGGAACAGGAAGGCTTTCAGCGCCTTGTACACTGTAAATTGTAATAAGTTCACTTTACTTAAAAAAAGTCAGGAAACCGATTGCCTCAAAATTCCCAAGTTAAGTAGATAACTCATTTTAAGTTGTTAAAGCTGAAAATAACTCTGTTTAGATAACTTAGATAATGGCAGTAAACGCAAGTGAAGTTAACTCAAAATCATTAATTAGGTTGACTATAAAATATAAATTCTGACAACTCAGATAATGGCAGTAAACTTGAGTATAGATAACTCAAAATTATTAGTTAGGTTGACTATAAAATGTCAATTTTGACTACTTAAACTTGTGAGTTATGCTAATTAAGCTGTACTCGTAAAAATAAGTTTTCCTTACAAGTTTAAGCATTCACATTACTAGAAAAATATCAGGAAACCGATTGCCTTGATATGTTCAAGTAACCTGAACTTAAAGTGATAAGCTATTGAAACAAAGACAGACAACAGTTTAAATGAAAAACAAAAACTTTTTTTGTTCCGAACACATGGAAAAATAGGGTCCAGGTGGTTCTCAAAGTACAGTCTGTGGGTCAATGGTGGCCCTCAGAGACGTTTCTGGCAACCCACTGAGTAAAGGTGACATGAAATGCATGCATCATATTTGTTCTGGTTCCAATAGTTTTACCTAACAGTTAAAACAACCTTTTTTGACTTGTGGGGTTACAAGCCAAAAAAGGTTGTTTTAACAGGACATGTTTTAACATTGCAGGAAATTGCCAAAAAGTTATAAAAACATATACAATTATGAGAAAGTTAAGTTGGTTCCAATACATGTTAACTTTTTCAAATATTAACTTTTTCAGAAAAAGTGACACATGACTTGGGCAGCCTTCAGTCTAATATTGAGTCCCTAAAACATCAGTCATTAAAATCCCTGCTTACATATCTCTGTTGACTATGGTGTGAACTATAGATAAACTCAATAGTCAATTGCAGGGCCTAACATTTATCTTAACATCAATAATGAACAGCAGATATAGCTCAACTCTGTTTCCAATCCACGTATTGCATTACTGCAAAATAAAATCACATTTCAACTGAATCACATTCACATTGTGATTACATTCACTCAGTGCATCAGAAGATTTTTGAGTGACTGTAATTTTGGTTTTAGGGAT
Organism: Mola mola; assembly: GCA_001698575.1. NCBI lineage: Eukaryota > Metazoa > Chordata > Actinopteri > Tetraodontiformes > Molidae > Mola > Mola mola. The sequence continues at coordinate 341,384 of KV751327.1, forward strand.
TTATGTCCAAGTGAGAGAAGCACCCTTTGGATGAAGTCAAAGGTGTTCTTCAGTTGTTGAGGGTACTCCAAATTCAGGGCGTAAATAAGTCCAAAGAGCAAGCACATGGCATGTGGAAGATTTCCAAGGTCATCCATTTTCGATTTGAGCTTCTTCTTCATTTTTGTCTTGGTCTGTAGGATCACTAGAAAATCCTCAACTTCTTGTACATCTTGTGACACATCTGGATCTGAATCGTGAGGTGTGCTGCGCAAGGCAATGTCAGGCTTCAACCGCTTCTGACTGGGAAGCCGATGCTCTTTGCTTTTATGAGCATTAAATGTTGAGTAGACATTGCTCTCAAAAATGCAGTTTTCATATGGACACTTCACAGTTTCCTTATTTTTAAGATGTTGGCGCAAATGGGAAAAAAAAGTTAGTTCTGTGCAGGGTTCTTCAAAATTGCAAAGAGGACAATGGAATATCACAGGGATTTCATCAGCTCCACTCATCTGCCCATCATGTACTTCATGGGAGTGATTTCTTGTTAGATGCACTTTTAGGGCATTAAATGACTTGAATGAACACAGACAATCTGTGTGGAGGCATGGAATTGGAGTAGTTCTGGCATAGCTTCCATGTTTTAAGAGGTAGTGCTTGAATAGTTGAGCCCTCTTTTCAGAAGAAAACAAGCAGTACTTACACTTCCAGTGCATAGCTAGGTGTCTGTCTTCAGAAACCTACAAAAGAAACAACAAAACCAATTAGTTAAACTGTTATTAACTCATAGCACAAGCACAGATTAGGGCTGTACAGAATATCATTTTCAGAATCCCACCCCCGCCCCCACACTTTTAGTTTTGTATTTTTAAATACAAAACAAGAAGTCGAAATTCTCAGGGTTCCAACATTATAAATGTGAATATATATTATGGTTTCAGACGTGAGGACATTATATTGGGCTTTTGGGAAACAGTGATGCACTTTTTTTTTTAACCATTTTCAGGAGAAAACAAACAATTGATTAATGCAGAAAATAAAATACTCTACAGATTAGTCTATATTGAAAATAGTTGATAGTTGCATCTCTACACTCTTTTATCCAAAAGTTTTTGCTTTCTACCGTTATGAGAAA
>KV751327.1:351132-361415 GCA_001698575.1 Mola mola
TATATATTTAATATATTAAATGTTCACTTTATCAAAAAGAAATGAAAGGTCATTATATTTAAAATTTTCTTGAGATGCACTAGTAGATATATGCTTAATAAGGATAAATGACTGTGTTTCAACCCAAAATGTCAAACTTCAAAAAATCAACTCATGATATTCATGTACTGCCCCCTTGTCTGTCGTATATACTGTATCTTTCTATCTTTGTCTTTTCCTTTCACCCTTTGTGTGTGTGTGTGTGTGTGTGTGTGTGTGTGTGTGAGAGAGACAGAAAGAGTAATAAGCTGCCAGTTTGATGCATAATGCATTTATGTAAATGCATAAAAAACATAGCACATAGAGTTGCTTTTTTCTGGCTGACATGAATTTTTATCATAGTAAATGTTATTTTGTTAAAGAGACACAGAACATTCCTTACAGTTGTTCATTAAGTTGATGGTAGCTTCACAGTTTCATTAGGCAGCTGAGTGCTGTTTCATCACTTTAACGATTAGAGGCACAAAAGTCACATGTTATTAAAGGTTGATCGATTCAAAGCAAGATAATTTCTTGGTCTAGCAGTAAAAAAAATCACTTTTATGCTTATAGTGTTGTGACCAGGATGTTCTTAATGATCAGCCAACTCTTCTGCCCTGCTGTGAGTTGTATCCGCAGACAAGAAGAGGCGGAGGTATACTTCTTGTCCATCTTATGCATTTCAAACATCCCATTCTTGAATGTCCCCACTGACTGGAACTCTTTACAAGTCTTCTCATTGTGGCTAGTAACCACATCATGGCCTATCTCCACCTGACCTGACTGCAGGCGGTCTTTCTCACCTATCCCTGTTTCTACAATTATACCTGTAAGTACTGCTGGGTCTTTTAACACTACAGTCAGGTAATTTCCTTGTCTAACGGACTGTGCCCAGAAGAATCCATTCCCACCCTCCCAGGCCTGACTGGGGGATTTATCCTGATAGATGGACATATCAGAGTAAACATCAGCTTCGGGATTGTTTATGCCATCCTCTTGAAAGTACTTGTCCTTTAAATTGTTGTATCCCTCTTCGAAGGAGGAGAAAGTGCCCATGTGTTGGAACAGTGAAGGTTTGAAGATGATTGTTTCTTTCTGAGTAAGCAGCTCCCTGAAGAGTGGCATTAACCAGTCGCAGCGCATTTCCTGATGGAAGAGGAAGAGGAAGCGTGCCAGGAGAGGAGCATGAGCGGATTTGTAGAGTTTTCCAATGTAGCCGAGGACTGAGAATTCCAGCATTGCCCAGTTGGTAGCCTCTAGCTCCTCTATGCACTTCTTGATATGGGTCAAGAAGTTGTTGGCACAGGTAATGTCATCCTCCAGTTGGAGGTAGTATTGGCCAAGACCAGCACTGTAGTTGATCAGGAAGGAGTAATCCACGTTCTGCTTGGGATGGGAAGTTACTGTTTCTGGAGGGTTGTTCAAGTTCCTCTTTAGACCTGCATGAGAGCCAGACACACTTGCATCAGTATCATAGCTTCAGCTATACAGTCATGACATACAGTAGATGGGAATTTTCACACTAGTAAGGGTGCACCTGTAAGAGCAGGGTACCAATCTTGCGGAACATGAATGACCACCAGCTGGCCTTTATTCAGCTCAGAGGCAAATTCAGTTTTGATCTCCCTCACTGTACTGAGTCTCCAGCTGGCATCAAAATCTGCTAGCAGCACTACCACCACCATAGAGGAGCGCTCTTCAGGAGAGGACTTGGAAAAGACATACTCCAAGGTAGTGATTAGGTAGTTCCCGTTAATCCTCTTCACCGATGATATTCCAACTGCTAAATACCCTGAAACATGTCATGACAGAAAAGTGAAATGAGTGCAGTTTTTATAATAGTCAGACCATCAGTCAGGCAGGCAGACATGGACTGATCCTGAGCACAACGAACTGGCAGAACATCTAGTAAGAACAGAAAGAGCTAATAAATATGAAGAAGAGATCACTAAACCATGAGACCTTCAGGGAATCTCAATCACTGTAGCTGAAAGTATGATTTGGCACCAAATGGATAAAACAGGTGGCAGTTACACAGATGATCAGAAGCTGTCAAGGAATATCTCACACACACGCATAAGCCACATTTCCACTAAGTAGTACAGAAGTAGCGTGACATCATAGAAATGTGATACAGTGTTTCCTAATGAAAAATGCGTAACAACAAAAAAGGACATCCAGCATTTCCTCTTGTTTGACAGACAGGCTATGTTTGAGGAAAAGGCTGCAAGCTGCAAACAGAAAGAAGGCGTAATCATCGTAGGGAAGTGATGATTCTGTTGACCAATCAGCAGACAGCTGCGGATCTAGCCACCCCCTGCCCACCCCTTTGTGGTATAGTTTAGCTCTGGTTCGTACACCAAGCGAAAATGGCATGGTACAGTGCACTTTTTAAGGGTACCACCAGCTTTTTGACAATTGAAAAAATAATGCTTACCATACCAAACTGAACTGAACCATACTGGTTGGCAGAGAAACTGGAAAACATATGAAAGCGCAAGGTAAATTCCTTGGGCTGTGAACATTTTATATTTGGGCACTGAGAATGTTTCACATCCAGCTCCAGTTTCTTGAGTTGGAATGACTTAATTTCCCATTTGCTGAATTAATATTGAAAGTTGTCAAAGTTGGGTGAGCATTCTTATGGAAGCCCAGTTCTACACTTAAAATTGTATTTCGACTATCTATTAGAGCCTCTGACAGGTGGAATTATCTATAACCCATTTCAAAAAAAGTTAGGAGATTGTTACACTATTGTTAAATTGATACATTATTTTTTACTGCAGTCTTTCAAAGAGTCGTAAAATCCTCCCCATCTTTACTTCAGAAAGACTAATTGTGAGATGTTCTTTAGAAGTTCTGTTACTCTCACAACTTTCTTTAAAACATGTTGCTGGAAAAAAAAAAGAAAGAAAAAAAAGCAACAATAATTAATCCAATCAAACATTTCTAAGTTCCAAACATTTGTTATGTTGTTTTTGTGCCTTTTTAATTACATATGGGCTTTTAATGTTTTGCAAAACCTTACCTTGTAATCTATTTACATTTTAGACAGCATCCCAATGTTTGTGGAAACAGTTATACAGTTATACAGTTCTTGTAAGAGCTGTTCTCGAGAACAAAAACAAGCATTTAAGTATCACTACAAGACTCATTGCATTTCAGTTATCTAAGTCAAAGACTGCTACGGTGAAAACTCATCTAAGCCATCCACCTTCATCCAATAGTCAACCTAATCTTGTCTTTCCATCTATTCTACGTAACTGTCAGGCAAGAATGGAAGACAAGTGTTCTGTTATGGTTCTAAAACCATGTTGTAACGTCTAATTTAGATAAGAATAACATTGCAGTAGTTTATTTGCACTACCTATTGTAAATGAGACCATTAGAAGGGGAAACACTGCCACCTACTGGCTCTTTTGCCACCTCTTTCGTAGGGAAGGCAGATACACTCTCTGATTTTAATAGTAGGATTAAAACCTTCCTTTTTGATAAAGCTTATAGTTAGGGCCTGGCCTATCTAGCCCTTAGTTATGCTGCTATAGGCTTAGGTTGCTGGGGGAACACTCCATGATGCACTGAGCTCTCTTCTCTGCCATCTCACACTCAGACTCCATCTCTGCTCCTCTAAATGTCCATATCCTTACTTATCCTAACTTTACTTATTCCCCGGAGTCTGTGCTTTAGCATCCGGTAGGTCTTTCTAGGTCGTGGTGGGAGCTGCTGCTGTGGTCCTGCCTGATGCCTATTGCCCACATTAGGACAGGAGATCCTTTGATTTGGATCATAGGCTGGATTTCCAAGTGCAAATCTGGATCCACAGATTGCAATGGCTTCTGGACCAATAGACTACACCTGCTTCTGGATCACTACACGTCACATATCCCTGGATTTATAGATTCCACAGACTCTGGGACTCATGGATGTTTTATATATTCCAAGTAAACTGTTATTATCATGTTGTTGTGTTCTGTACAAGTGGCATCTATCGCACGTCTGTCCGTCCTAGGAAGAAGGATCCCTCCTCTGTGGCTCTTCCTGAGGTTTCTTATTTTCCCTGTCATCCGGTTCGAGGTGCTAAGGGCAGATGGTGTCACATCTGTACAGTTTGTCAAAGCGCAGTGAGATAATGTATAAATTGTGATTTTGGGCAATACAAATAAAATTTGATTTGATTTGATTTGATTTGCTTGTCCACGTCATTGGGGCAGCAGCCTTAGCATCAAAGTCCAGACAGTTCTCCTCCCAAGGAGATGTCTGGGATCCATCCCAAGCAGATTCCCCAACCACCTTAGCTGGCTCCTCACCATGTGGAGGAGCAGTGGCTCTACCCACATGTTGGGATACATTTCTGTCAGTTTCCTCTCATGCACGAAAGTCAACGGATCCATGTTGGTCATATTTTTTGATGGCAGAGGTGGAAAATTGTACATGTCCATTGCAAGTTCAGTGCCATCAATGTCTGCCTGGCTGTCATGGGTCAGAGCAGTGCTCAAGGTTTGACAATGTTTTAGAACCTCTTCTTTTTTTAATGTTAGGGAAGTTGAGGAGCACTCCAAATTTGTCTTTTACCTCTCCAAGGTTCTGAAGTCTCTCATCAATAGAGGAGATGGCTGTATCCACAAGCACATTGAAAAAATGTAGTTTCCATTTTTCGCAGTGCATCCTCAATGGGCTCATTTTTTTTTTTTTTTTTGTTACTAAAGTTTTTATTTATTTATGTAAACATATATAAACAGACAGTATTGTTTTCAGTTACAAGACGGCCCATGATAAATGCTCATATTTAAAACAACCAACCTAAACATTCAACAATTACATTCACATCAGTGCAGTCAGTCAAGTCATCACATTGTCACAACAGTATTACAAATTAGAAATTGGTCCCATGACCTCTTGAAATGATCAACATCATCATTGATTCTGGCTAACATGTGCTCATATGATACAACCTCCAACATTAATTCAATCAAATCAAATCAAATCAAATTTTATTTGTATAGCCCGAAATCACAATTTACACATTATCTCACTGGGCTTTGACAAACTGTACAGATGTGACATCCTCTGCCCTTAGACCCTCGAACCGGGTGAGGAAAAACTTAAAAAACCCTAAACAGGGAAAATAAGAAACCTCAGGAAGAGCCACAGAGGAGGGATCCTTCTTCCTAGGACGGACAGACGTGCAATAAATGTCACTTGTACAGAACACAAAAACATGATAACAACAGTTCACTTAGAATGCATAAAACATCCATGAGTCCCACAGTCCGTGGATTCTATGAGTCCGGATGTATGGAAAGTCTAGTGATCCAGACGCAGGTGGACTCTGTTGGTCCAGGAGTCATTGTACTCCATGTAGCAAGATCTGGGTGTTGCTGAGTCCAAGAGTATGTAGAATCTGTAAATCCAGGGATATGTGAAGTGTAGTGGTCCAGAAGCAGGTGTAGTCTATTGATCCAGAAGCCATTGTGATCTGTGGGTCCCGATTTGCACTTGGAAATCCAGCCTAGGACCCAAGTCACAGGATCTCCTTTCTTAATGTGGCGAGGAGGCATCAGGCAGGACCACAGGCAGGACCCCAGCAGCACCTCCCACCGCAACCTAGAAAAACCTGCAGGATGGTAAAGCACAACGACTCCGGGGAAGAATTAAAGTTAGTGTAAGGATATGGACATGGATATGGAGCAGAGAAGGAGTCGGAGTCAGAGGGGGGAGCGAAGAAAGCTCAGTGAATCATGGAGTGTTTCCCCAGCAACCTAAGCCTATAGCAGCATAACTAAGGGCTAGATAGGCCAGCCTTAACTATAAGCTTTATCAAAAAGGAGGGTTTTAAGCCTACTCTTAAAATCAGAGAGTGTGTCTGCCTCCCGTACCAAGACTGGAAGATAGTTCCATCATTCGGGCAGCTGTAACAACCCCTAATTTTATCACTACAAGGTCATATTTTGATATATTGGGCAGTTCTGTTTGGTCCCCCAGTAGGCACAATCTTGGTGATACAGGTATCGTTAACCCCACCTATTTCCCTATGTATTCAATTACTTTTTCCCAGAATGGACTAATTAATTTACACAACAGCATGTAAGAATGTTCCTGTCTCTTCCTGACATTTCCAGCATAAATTATTAGCCAACAAGCCCATTCTGTAAAGATTAGATGGGGTGAAATAAAACCTGATTAATACATAATCTGTACTGAGTAAATTTCCCCTTAGCCTCCTTTATATATTTCCCTGAATTTGCTAATATTCTTAGCCAAATTTCATCGTTCAGCTCGCATCCTAGGTCTTTCTGCCAGACATATCTCAGATTTTTACAGATATTTTCCTGTAACCCATTAAAGATTTTGTAAAACACAGCTGCCCTGTGTGCTAAAACCAGGTAATTCCAGAAATTCCATCACTGGATTCTTGTCTTGAATGAATTGACCCTTAGTTATACTGTCTCTGATTTGTAAGAACTTCCAAAAATTATCTTTACTTTCAAAATCATATTTTTGCTTAAGTTCAGAGAAAGAGATAAACACTCTATCAGAGTATAGGTCATTTACGTTATTTATTCCTTTCATTGATTCCAGTAAACAATCTTTTTCCCGATACGTATGGCAGGGGTGTGCCATATAGAGGCATATGATTGTCTTAAATGTGACACACCACACATCCTGTCTACTTCTCTCCAGACAGTCTTAGAATGAGCCAGTACTGGGTTTGAGGAGTAGTCCTGTCTATTAGTAGTTGATCCATGTGAGAGAACATCCAAAGGCTTGTAGGGGCTTACTAGTTCCTGCTCAATTTTGATCCAGCTCAGCTCCGAGCCAGTTCCCTCCCAATGCTTAGCCAGTCTGGAGATTTCAAACGATAGATTATATAAACTAACGTTGGGTAGAGCCATTCCTCCTATGTCCCTTGGTGACCACATTTTCTTTATGTTAATCCTTGGTCTATTCTTGTCCCTTAAAAAGTCTGATAATTCTGTCAAATTGCTTAAAAAGCTGTGGTGTTATACATTCAGGTAATATCATGGAAACATTGTGGGGCAACCACCATTTTAATCACATTAATTTTTCCCCATAAAGTAAGTTTAAATTTTTCCCATTTGTCCAAATTCAGTTTTATGTTTTGGAGGAGTGGTTCCATATTGGACAACATTATTTCATCCAAATTTGGATTTAATTGGATACCCAAGTATTTCATACCTGAAGGCATCCATTTGAAATTGAATGATTTAACATAACGAGAGTGGCCTGTGTTTGACAAAAGGCATGGCTTCCGATTTGTGCCAATTTATCTTATAACCTGATAATTTGGAGTATGTGTTAATACATTCTAATAACACTGGCAGAGAATCGACAGGGTCTGCTATCACTGCTAAAATATCATCAGCATACATAAACAGCTTGTGCTGTCTCCCCCCCGTATGCACAGCTTTAATTCTCACGTTAGCTCTGATTGCTGAGGCCAGTGGTTTTAATACTATCATGAAAAGTAGTGGGGAGAGAGTGCAGCCCTGTCTAGTCCCCCTGGAAAGGCAGAAAAAGTTTGATATCAGCCCATTTGTGAGAACAGCTGCTCTCGGGTTGGAATAAAGTATCTTCACCCAGTTAGAGAAATCAGTCCCGAATCCAAACTTGGAAAGGGCTAACATAAGAAACCCTCACTCCACCCAACATCTTAATTGCAGCTCTGTCCTTTGGTGAAGATTTACCACTGGGTCTGCTCCTGTCAATCATCCCATCCATTACCTGATTGAAGTCACCTGCTATTATAACCTGACCCTCCATATGTCCTAACACTCTATTGATTTCATGGAAAAAATCAGGCTCCTCCTTGTTTGGAGCATATATATTGCATAATATTGTCTTAATGCCATTGATCAAGGCTTCAATACAGATAAGTTGTCCTTCCATGTCATTGTATTGTTTCAGCATGACAAAGCTTAGATTTTTATTAATGAAAATTTCATTGCCTCCTCATCCCCCAATATATGCGACTCTTGAATAAATGCTATATCTTTATTTTTGGATTTCAAATGTGTCAGAACCTTCCTCCTTTTAATGTGGCTCCCACATCCATTTAAGTTCCACGATATGATATTAATATACCTGTCAGCAATAATTCTCAACCTTGTAATAGTACTGTGGCCGTGACTGCAATTTATCTATCATGGTTGTAATTTTCCCAAAACAAATCTTTAAACTGTTCAGAGCATTATTAGGCCAACTCACATATACTGTCTTAACACATAAAACAAACATAAACGAAAACAACGAACCCTCAAGCAAAGCAACCCAGAACTTACTGTTGCTAAGTAATCCTCTCCCGTCCTGACTGAACATGGACTGAACTAAATAAACTTGACTTGGTCCGTGAGCCGCGTTAGTGGTTTCCCAGGCAACCCGACCATCCGGCTCCAACAAATTAATCAAAATAAAAGTGACCTTATTTTCATAGATTCACACACACACTTTGTCATGCTCTCATTATCAAGTCCTGTGGTCCTCTATTTTGGATCTTGCATAAACTTCTCTGCCTCCTTGCTGTCTCGGAATGTTTTCTTTTGTCCCTTCCATGTAAAGATGAGTGTTGCAGGGTATACCAGCCTGTGTCTCACATTAAGCTCATGCAGGCGTCTCTTCACCGAGTTAAAGGCCTTTCTTTTCTCTGCCAGCTCCCTCTTCAGGTCTTCCAAAAAAGATAGCTTGCAGCCCTCCCACTCAATTCCACGTTTCTCCTTCGCCACATGTAGCACCCTGTCTCGGCCTGATGAACGTTGGAAGCGTACCATGATGGTCCTAGGTGGTTCGTTCGGGTTAGGCATGGGGGTGAGAGACCGATGGGCACGTTCTATCTCGAAACCGGAGCCAGTGAGACCGAGGCCCTCAGACAGAATCTTCTCTACATACTGCGCCACTTTTCTCGTCTCCTCTTTACATTCTTTCAGTCCCACCATCCTGATAGTATTCCTCCTGCTTCGGTTTTCGAGGTCTTCCACAGTGTTTCCAGTCTCTTATCACATTTCTCTATGTTTTTCTCCATCCCTGCATGCATGTCCTCCATGTCCAATATTCGCTGTTCTGCTTCTCCAAGTCTTTCTTGAATGTTATCCACTGAGTCTTTTAGTTCTTTTGTTTTCTCTTTAATCACGATCACATCCCCCGCCACCACCTGTAGAGTAGCTCTCATCTTTCATATTTCCTTGAACATATTTTCATCGATATTCCTTCCAGCGTCAGGATCGCCTGCTTTAGATTTATTCGGCGGAGTTCTGCTCTCTGGCGTCGTTGTAGGCGAGGTGTTCTCAGGTGGTGGACTGCCTTTCGTAGCTAGCTTGCTTCTAGTCGACGCACCTTTGAAAAGGTTTGCTTTGCTATTCCTTGCCATTTTGCCGAGAAGTTGCAAACTGTCGGTCTGCTACTGACAATAAACCTACTTAAGTAGAGGCCACTAATATTATGTTCAAAAATGAAGGGTATGTTTCCTAAATTATGTAATTAGTTAATGGTTGTCTGGGGCTCTCCTAGTGTGTCACCATCTTTCCTGACGGTCCCACATGAGCCCCTCAATGGGCTCATCTTGAGACTCATAGCCAAAGTGCCTTTTTGTAGTTCTCAGCTGCTTTTGTTTTAGCTCAGCCTCTGTATTTATTTCATTACACATTGCCTTTGCAGTTGTCTGTGCATCAGAAAAGCCAGTGTTTCTGTAGGACATGAGGGCATCTCTGGCTTTCGTCAGCAAGTCAACTGCCACATCTAGCTGCGTGGAAGGTGACTACATGAGTTTACTCACATGCTGGATCTTGCTGAGAACTTTATACCAAATAGCTGTACAAATGCAAAAGCGGTAAGATCCAATCTCCTCAGCCAAAGACTGGGCCTCAACTTTCACCACAGGGTCTGCAGTTGTTTCCCTCACCTCAAGAAGAGCCTCTCTGACTTGCCTAGCCTGCCATCTTACTGCCTCAATACTTCTTATCCTACATTCCCATCTGGTCTCTGCCCATGATTTCAGACTTATCTTGATGTTTCAGGAGGATATCCCACCTATGGGTGGAGGCTGAAAAGAGCTTGAATAACTTTATTAAATACCCAAAGTAGCCAAAGTCATCTGGGGAGCTTTTCGCAGCATCAGCTACCACTAGATTTAAGGTGTGGGCACCACATGGGACAAAAAATGCTGTTGTGTTTACCTGAAGCAACCTTGCCTGAACACCTTTATTTTTGCCCTTCATGTTCACACAATTGTCATAGGACTGGCCTCTGCAGTC
>KV751327.1:363355-394442 GCA_001698575.1 Mola mola
GAGTAGTGGGGGGGGGGGCTTATTTGGTATTATCATTTGTGGTAATATTAATTTGGCATTGCTTTACATTTGAATCTATGTTAGCTTTTCCATTTTAAAGAGTTAATAGTAATAACTAGTTTTAATATAATTATATTGAAGGTGAATTTTTTGTTATTATATTCAATTATTTATTTTGGCTCAAGTTTGTGAAAGAACATAACTATATAGCAGCTACCATTGTATGTTAATCGTGGTGTTTAAAAGAAAATTTGAAAATGATTTTTAATAATTGTGAAATTCAGATTAGTCATCCTTGGTCTAAGATCTACATGTGTGTTAGCCTCATACAGTTGGGTACACAACTCTTGGCCCCATTACAAAATATCACAGTCAGTGATCACATCAAAATTGACAGACAAAGTGTATCACTCACTCTTTTGAGTTGATGGAGTTCCAGCAAGCAGCTGATAGGACACATTGAGTGGTAGATAATTTCCATTTTCAACCCAGGACTCCTTACTAATCAACCTCTCTGGTTTTTGAATTATCTTATTTCTAAGTGGTTCTTGTGATTGTTTCTGGCCCTGCAAAACAAATGCACAAGTTTAATGTTTGATTATAATATGTCCTGCATTTATATAGCGCTCTTCTAGTCATTGTTGACCACTCAAAGCACTTTACATCACAGATTTTGCATTCACCCATTCACACACACATTCATGGTGGCAGTGATTACCTTGAAGGGTGCCACCTGCTCATCAGGAGCATTAACCGTTCACACATTCATGCACTGATGGCGCAGCATCAGGAGCAATTTGGGCTCAGAGTCTTGCTCAAGGACACTTCGACATGTTGACTGCAGGGTCTGGGATCGAAACAGGAACCTTCCGATCACTGGACGACCGCTCTACCACCTGAGCCACAGCCGTCCATATCTGTTACTAAACCCGTTGTGTTATCAATAGTTGTGACACACTGTTTCCCATTTACTGGGGAGGATAAAACCAAATGCAAATGATGAGGTGATGCACTTTGAAAAGCAATGATCAAGTTCATGTGACGCTTTAGTGAAAAAGCCTGCCTACGGGGCAATTTTTGCAAAACCACATGCAAATTTGAACAAATTTCTAGATGTGTATATAAATATTGAATTGATTAAATAATTTCACAAGAGCAAAGTACTGAGGAAATACAGACGACTCATCAATTACAATTCAGGTGTGCCTCTCAATTAGCTGTTTTAAAATAGTGGGTTTTGCAAAACAGAAAATATTTCAAACATCTACTTCTTGAGACAAGTGAGTGAGAGAAGGAAAAACCAGATCAAAAGTTGGACCTGCTGTACGCCAACGTTAAGGAGGCATAGAGTCTGCACTGCCCTCTCCCTACTCGGCAGGTCAGATAACAACCTTGTCCTGCTCTCTCCATCATATAAGCCTGTTGTTCAGCAGCAGCCAGTCAGAGTGAGGACAGTGAGGAAGTGGTCTTCTGAGGCCACAGAGGCACTGAGAGGAGCACTGGAAAACACTGACTTGAATGCACTGTATGAATCACATGGTGAGGACATTGCTGGCATTGTAGACTGTGTCTCTGAGTACATCAGACTCTGCATGGACAACACCATTCCCACTAAAGTGGTCTACTGTTACCCAAACAACAAACTCTGGGTAACCAGTGTGAAGGCTCTTCTCAACAGAAAGAAGAGGGCTTTCAGGGCGGGGGACTGGGTACTCAAACAGGTACAAAGACAACTCAAACACAGACTCAGAGAGAGTAAGGACACCTACAGGAGAAAAACTGGAGAAGTTGAGGAGGAACAAGGCCAAGGATGTTTGAAGTGGAATGAAAGAGATCACCAGCTTCCAGAGGAAAGGTAGAGGAGGAACAGCCAAGGGGAACACACAGAGGGCAAACAAATTGAACCAGTTTTTCAACAGCTTTGACTCCAGTCCCCCCTTCTCCACCAGCCCTCACACTCCAACCCCGACCCCCATTACCTTCAGACATCTCACTGCCCCATCACAGGCAGACCCCTCATCCACTCCCATGGACTACACATCACAGCCCGACAGGTTTGGAGAGAGTTGGAGAGCCTCAACCAGGAAAAAGCTGCTGGACCGGACTGCATCAGCCCTCGAGTGCTGAGGGCGTGTTCCAGCCAGCTGAGTGCTCCCGCACCTCTTCAGCCGCCAGAGAGTCCCAGTGATGTGGAAGACATCCTGCCTGGTCCCAGTGGCCAAGACGAGTCGTCCGACTGCGCTAAACGACTACATGACAATAGCACTGACCTCCCACATTATGAAGGTCATGGAGAGGCTGTTCCTGGCACATCTCAGACCACTGGTCTGTCCACGGCAGGACGTGCTACAATTTGCCTACCATCACCATGTCGGTGTAGATGATGCCATCATCTGTCTGCTGGAGAAGGCATATTCTGCACTGGCTAGACCCAACACCACTGCCCACCACTGCCCCTTTTTTGACTTCTCCAGCATCTTCAATACTATCCCGCCCAGGCTACTGAAGGCGAAGCTGGAGGACATGCGAGGGGACTCTCCCCTGATCGCATGGATCACGGAATACCTAATGGGCAGACCGCAGTTTGTAAGATTACAGCACTGTGTCTGAACCTCTGATATACAACATTGGGGCCCCCCAGGGATCTGTGCTGTCCCCCTTCTTCTTCACCACCTACACTTCTGACTTTTAGTAGAGCACTTAGTTGTGTCACCTGCAGCAATTCTCAGATGACAGAGGCCATATTTGGGTGTGTGGACAATGGACGGGAAGATCAGTACAGGAACCTGGTGGACCGATTCGTACGTTGGTGCTGCGAGAATCAACTTCCTTCTTGATTTCAGGAGGTACAAGCCCCCACCCTCTTCTGTCTGCATTTAATGGGACTGATGTGGAAATCGTCCAGACCTACAGGTACCTGGGAGTACACCTGGACCACAAGCTGGAGTGGTCCACCAACAAGGAGGTTGTGTACGAGAAGGGCCTGAGTCGGCTGGACTTCCTCAGGAGGCTCAGGTCCTTCATTGTATGCAACCCGATGGTCAGTCTGTTGTGGCAAGCAACATTTTAATTGCTGTGGTTAATTGCTGGGACACGGGCATCAAGGCAAAGGACGCCAACAGACTGAATAAACTGATCAGGAAAGTATGGTCAGCTCTCAGTTGGCCACCTTGGAGGAGGTGGTAGAGCAGAGGATGCTGACCAAACTGCTGGCCATCATGGACAGAAACTCCCACCCATTCTGAGGAGCAGATTCAGCAACAGACTGATCCTACCCCGCTTCCACAAGGAACGCTACAGGATGTTGTTCCTCCCCAGTGCAATCAGACTTTTCAACACCTCTGTTATTAGACACTAGACACTTGACCTGTTAAAATCATTCACCTGCTCCTACCCGCACTAAACTCTGCACAACTTCTGCATATTTTGTTAGATTTTTACAACTGTCAATACTGTCTATATTTTTCTACTTTTTATTTTCATTTTTTACTTTATACTTTTATACTTTATACTGTCATATGTCCTATTGGCCCTGTACCTGAACATTCTTTCTGCTGTGACAAATTAATTTCCTTACAGGGATTAATAAAGTCATCTTTATCTATCTCTATCTAGGGAGACTCCCGCACATTGTGTAACTTGCGAGGTCAATTTTATTCGCAACGTTTTAGTACTAGACTTCATCAGGCGCAATAGGTTTTGCCTTTCAAAATAGTGACTACTATTTATTGATCCTCAGTGACCAATGGAGGCCACTTTGACCACAGGAATACAATAATGTTATTGAAGTGATTTACAGCGTTTCAGACTGGGACTCTTACTCCAAGGATGATGACAACATGGCCAATTCAGGTGGGGACAGAAGAGCCCAAAGGGCGATCGGGTTAGGCATCAGTCAGTGCTCACAGCTGAGGCTTGAATAGGTGTGGTCATGTTAGGAGCCAAACACAGCAAGAAAACCACCACAGCACTATATTCCTTATCATCAAAGTGACTTCTGTCAGCTTTAGAGTTTGCTTCAGCGGGTTCACTATAGCTAAAGTCAACAACCACTACTAGCAGTTAGTCACCTTCTTGCTGAAAGACAAAACAAGACTATTTTATCATCAATCAGGAAGGGCAGCCATGGGGATATCTAATGGAAAACCAGAAAAATTATATACATTCCATGTAATCAATTAATAAATGTCCTATGGGATTTTGTACAGTAAGCGCCAATGTGTGGCAGTCAGTGACGCTCTGCTCTGGTGTCTACTGTTCTGCAATTTAATTTGTACCTATTGTCTGATAAAGAGGTTTTTTTTCCTTATTCATTTGAAGTAGTTCAGTTAAAGAAACTGGTTGTTACAGTTTATCACCCTCTTTTGGTATGAACACTGTATAGCCACTGACGTACAACTGCCTGTCCACATACATTTGTAGATCTGACACATTTGAACAACAAGAGTTGCAAAATAAACATATAAAATAAAACAGCATTGTACTAGAGCTTAGGTTCTAAATGTTGACTTTCATTTATTTTCAGCTCTACCCATCCATAAATATCTATCTACACATCTGCAATTTTGTTTACATACAGTATGTATGGATTTATTCATACATTAGCAAAAAAGTGCAGTTGTGCCTGTCAGTTCTCCTTCCCACAGGAACAGTACTCATTTCTCCTGGGTAGCCACCCAGCTTCTACATTATGTCCTTAATTATTTATTGTGCCATTGTTTATATAGTCCATTTGTCTATATTGTTATATTGGTACAAATTATTAAATCTGTATTATTTTGCTTTCATTGTGCCCTGTGAATCACTTTGTAACTCAATAAAATGTTACTTATGAACTTACTTTGTAGGTTTGACAATATTTACAAATTCCAATACACTTGCAAATATGAATGCAGTTTATTAGACATTTTTATGCAATTGTGCAAATCATGTTACATAGATTCTGATTACACATTTGCATATTCCTGTACATATTCACTTATGGCCACACCACCCTGAGCACACCCGATCTAGTCTGATCTTGGAAGCTAAACCGGGTCGAGCCTGGTTGGTACTGTCAGGGTCCGGTAGTGTAAATTGTCTGTCTGTTAGGGTCATTCGGTGTTTCCTGTTTTACTTTGAAATTCTGTCTGTGTCTTACTTCCCATGTCCTGTCAAGTGTTGTCCCTCAAGTGTGTCTGATTATTCCCTCTCCCTAATGCGTCCCACCTGTGTCCAATTGTCTACCTCTCCCTTGTGTATTTAACCCCCGTGTTCCCTTCCTCCTGTGCCAGATTGTCTTATTTCCCCATGAGCAGTCCAGCGTTTTTCCTCGTGAGTTCTTTGTGTTTCGATCCCGTTTGTTTCTTGATTACCGAGTTTGCCTGATCCTTTGCATCTTTTGAATTCCCGGATTCGACTACTGTAAATAAAACGACTATTGAATTAGAACACTCCCTGTGGACTCTGCATTTTTGGATCCTCCAGACCTGGTTCGTGACAAGTACTTGAATGGGAGACTCCCTTGGAATACCAGGTGTTGTAAGCTCAAGGGGCTGCTGTGGCTCAGATTGTAGAGCTGTCGTCCAGTGAATGTAAGGTTCGATCCCAGAACCTGCAGTTAACATGTCGAAGTGTCCTTGAGCGAGACAGTGAACCCCAAATTGCTCCTGATGCTGCGCCATCAGTGTATGAGTACGTGAATGGTTAAGGCTCCCGATGAGCAGGTGGCAACCTGCGAGGTAGTCACGGCCACCAGTGTATGAAAGTGTGTTTGAATGGGTGTTCAAGAAAGATTACAAAAGCGCTATATAAATACAGGACATTTACCATTTACCATTCACAAATCTTAGATTCTTCTACAGAGTTACTAATCTAGTTTCACGCACACACTTGAAGTGAGATTTAGTTCACTCACATTTGCAAATAATTTTGCAACAAATATGGCTCCACTCCTCCTCTTCACATTTGTTGTAACTGGATGTAACTGGAAAATCAGTCACCTCTGCTGCTAATCCTGTGTATGTGTGTGTGTTTGTGTTGGTGTGTACTCACAGCAATATGGGAGTACAAATGGTTGATGAAGTACAATCCTCCAATGAGAAGCAGCACTGCCAACACAAGGGTCTTCTTTAAATAATATCCCATTTCCTGCACACACACACACACTGATTTATCAGAGTCTATAATTATTTATTTGTGTTTTTCATATAGAACATTTGAAATGGTTCCTACCCCCACAATAACCAGCACTCGCCTGGTCGTCTTGTCTCTGGGCGCCGCAGCGAGTGGCAGTACCAACACAGCAGCTCCTGCTTCCCAACTCCTTTTTTACTCTTGTTTACTCCTTTTGCTCTTTTAGTTTATTTTTTTACCCTGGCACTTTTTGGGAAAATACTCTACGACACAGGCAGTTAGTTTCAGTTTCAAGTTTAATTAGCGCTCAACAAACAGTCGAAGTAACAATGTGCAGGACTACGGACACAGCGATCACCAAAAGACGGATGGTTGTTTATTCACGCGAGGAGCTCTTCCAGCACCGGGAATGACCCGCGGCATGTCCGAAGGAGATTCAGAAGGAGCTGAGGAGAAAGAGACGAGGAACCCGAGCCGGAGTTCTGGTGAAGAACAAGAAGACGGAGAGGAGGTGGAGATACAAACCCTTTCTTCCCTCTATCATCATGGGGAATGTGCGCTCACTTCTAAATAAAATGGATGAACCCTCTGCCCTCGTTAGCAGACAACGTGGGTACTGGGAGAGTAGTGTGTTATGCCTGACAGAGACATGGTTGAATGGGAAGACACCAGACGGTGCAGAGGAGCTAGCCGGCTTCTCGCTGGTTCGGGTGGACAGAGACAAACAGAGCGGTAAGAAGCTGGGTGGTGTGCTCGCTGTCTTTGTTAACGACAAATGGTGTAACCCGGGGCATGTAACCACGAAGGTGATAACATGCACCCCTGACGTTGAACTGTTGGCTGTGGGCTTGAGGCCATTCTATCTGCCCCGGGAGTTTTCAGCGGCCATCATCGTCACTGTTTACACTCCACCATCAGCTGTGGCGGCGTGCGCTTGTGACGTCATTCACTTGACCGTCGCAGACCTGCTGATGCGGCACCCCAACGCTCTCCTCATAATAAACGGAAATTTTAACCCTGTTGATATCTCAAAGACACTGACTAACTTCACCCAGTATGCGACCTGCAGCACCAGAGGGGACAAGACCTCGGACTTACTGTATGCCAACGTTAAGGAGGCATACAGTGATACAGCCCTTCCCCCCTCTAGGCAAATCAGACCACTGCCTGATACAGCTGACTCCTACATACAAGCCTCTTGTTAGGAGACAGCCCTCTTCCACCAGGACTGTACAGCAGTGGTCACTGGAGGCAGAGGAGAGCCTGATGGAGTGCTACAGGATAACAGACTGGGAGATGTTTCAGGAGGACTTTGGTGA
This sequence comes from Mola mola, assembly GCA_001698575.1. Lineage (NCBI taxonomy): Eukaryota > Metazoa > Chordata > Actinopteri > Tetraodontiformes > Molidae > Mola > Mola mola. The sequence goes on from KV751327.1 coordinate 370,789, forward strand.
TGAGATTGATGGCTTCACTCGATGTGTCACTGACTACATCAGGTTTTGTGAGGAGAGTGTTGTTCCCACCAGGAAGGTTCACTGCTTCCCCAACAACAAACCATGGATCAACAGAGACATCAAGCTCCTGTTGAACAGGAAGAAGAAGGCTTTCATGGCTGGGGAAAATGGGATTGCCCAAAAAGAAGTCCAGAGAGAGCTGAGGGGGGAACTGCGGAGGGCTCTTATAAGGACTCTTATAAGAACAGGATTGAGGGAAAGCTACAGCAGGGCAATGCTTGGGAGGTCTGGGTGAGGGTTAGGAACATTACTGGCATGAAAAGAGCCACAGGAGCGGCGGAGGGGACTAGGGAACTTGCGAATGAGCTAAACCTGTTTTTTAACGGATTTGACTCACCACCACAGACCAGGCCCACCTCCACCCCTGACACCTCTGATACCCCAACCCCCACACACACCTGTGCTACACCCCACCTCGTAGCCCGAGGCGTGGCAACCAATTCACCCCCCCACCCAACAGAACAGTCTCCCTCCCCCTCTTCCCTTACCACCAGGGGTGGCAGTCTGACACCCAGCAGGGTGGACAGTCACCCCTCCTCCACAACTCCAATTACCATCAAGATCAGCCAGGTGAGACAGCAGTTCACCAGGACCAATAAGGCCAGGGGACCAGAGGATATCAATCCACGGGTGCTCAAGGTGTGTGCGGAGCAGCTGGCAGGAGTCTTCACACATCTGTTTGACCTCTCCCTGAGGCTAAAAAGTGTGCCCACAATCTGGAAGAAATCCTGTATAGTCCTGGTGCCCAAGAAGGGATGTCCCAGTGCTCTAAATGACATCAGGCCTGTGGCTCTAACGTCACACATCATGAAAACCTTTTAGAGACTGGTCCTGCATCACTTCAGGCCCCTGGTTCGTGGCTGCCTGGACCTGCTGCAATTTGCTTATCAGGCTGGCATCAGCGTGGAGGATGCCATCCTCCATCTGCTTCACAGAGCTTATACACACCTGGATAGGCCGCAAAGCACAGTGAGGGTCATGTTCTTTGACTTCTCCAGTGCCTTTGACACCGTATAGCCAGTCCGCCTGGCTGAGAAGCTCTTGGTGATGCAAGTGGACCAGGACCTGGTGGCATGGATACCAGACTACCTCACAGACAGGCCGCATTATGTCAGGCTGCAAGGCTGCTTGTCAGACGTGGTGATAAGGCGCACTGGAACACCCCAGGGAACAGTACTGTCGCCGTTCTTGTTCACCCTCTATACCTCCGACTTCTGCTTCAACTCTGGGACATGCCACCTGCAGAAATTCTCTGATGACTCCTCCATTGTTGGCTGCATTACAGACGACAAAGACCGAAACAGCATGTTGTCAGTTAATCAGCGGTCCGATAGTGGCTAGTGTTTGTGTTGCAAGTTACATCATCATATTACACAGAAGCTCTAGTTTATACATGAAGTACAGCAAGAGTCTCAATTGCGTGGTGTACCTTCAAGACTTCATGAGTTACCAGTTTCATAGTCATCTGACCATGTTGACCATGTTTTTCTTGGTGTTGGTTGAGTGGTGTGCTGGCTATTGACGATAGCCTGTCACCTGTACACTAGCTCGTATTTTACTTTTGTGTTTCACTCAAAGGTTTTAAATTGAGGTTCAGTTTCCTTAATATTTTATTCATGTATGATAAATAGTAACCGCACAGCTGAGCACGACAAGGCTGATGTTGTCAATATCTGACCTGTATCATAGAAACCCCAAACAGAGATGCTCATGTCTGATTAATCTGCCTTTTCCAGCTCCAATCCAAATTTTGACCTCTAGTTTTCCTCTAGTTTTAATCAAGAACTTTGTGGGATGGTGTGACAGGAACCACCTGCAGCTCAACATTGGGAAAACCAAAGAGCTGGTAGTGGACCTCCGACGCAGGAAGAGGCACCCAACATCTGTTTTCATAAACGGGGAGGGGGTGGAGATGGTGGGCACGTTCCTTGGGGTGCACCTAAATAACAAACTGGACTGGTCAAGCAACACCGAGGCTCTCTGCAGGAAAGGACAGAGCAGACTGTTCTTCCTGAGGAGGCTCAGGTCCTTCAACGTGGACACCAGGCTGCTACAGATGTTCTACCACTCTGTAGTGGCCAGTGTCATGTTCATTGCTGCTGTGTGTTGGGGAGGCGGCATTGGGAGTGGTGGTACAAACAAACTGAACAAGCTTGTGAGGAAAGCCAGCTCCGTGGTGGGGATGGAGCTGGACAGTGTGGAGGTAGTGACTGAGAGGAGGATGAGAGGAAAGCTGAAGACTATCATGGACAATCCCTCTCATCCTCAATACACCGAGCTGCGGAAACTCAGGAGCACTTTTAGCTACAGACTCATACAGCCACGGGCCTCAAAGCGCTTGGGGGGCTCATTTATTCCATCTGCCATCAGGCTGCAGACAGCTCCCACCCCTTCCAGCACCACCCAGCACCTCCCAACACCACCCACTCCACAGATTAAGGACTCAATTCATACACCACTCTAGGATAATAAACTCTGATACTACACATGTCAGACTGTTTTATATATATATATAGAATTCCTCACTATTCGGTATGTAAACTTCATGATACACTCCATTTATCTATTTATAAACTCAGGAAAATTGCACTTTGCAGACTTTATACACAGCGGCCAGATTGTACATAATACTTAGTATATTTTTAATTCTAGTATTTTAATTTTTATTTATCCCTTTGCACTGCGACTTTCACTTCTGTACTGCTGTGTCAACCTGAATTTCTCCCAAGGGGGATCAATAAAGTTACATCTTGATCTCTTGATCTTGAGCTCTATAACACTGACATAGGCACAGGGGAACATATTCATAAGCATACAAACATACAGCCACAAATTTAGCTCATTTGCACAGACTCAGTAACAAATTGGATTGAACCGTAAGTACGAGTTATTAATGCACCATATTTAGCATTGACAACACCTCTCTGTGCTGTTTATGAGCCTAAAACATTCTACTTAAATTACATCCCCAAATTTAGAGTGAAGCAGAGGCACTGATATTGACAGAGCTTGTGAAGGTAAAACAGGAGTATGTCAAACATTTCAACTAACCTAACCGTGGTTCAGAGCTGATACTGCATCCTGCTCCGTATTACAGCCCAGAAATCGTCATGTCCTGGACATGTCGGTTTAAAGTGCACAGGGCAGGCTCATGAAGTGTTTAAAAGTACACTGTTCTTCTTTTATCGACTGGTATGCTGAGCTTCACTGGAGTTTCACTATTTCTGTTTCAGTTTCAACTATTGTCAAGTAGCTAAAACTCAGTGTCATAAATTAAATGGTTAGTCATGATTGACAGGACAGGTGTGTCTGTTACAGAAGATGATTATGAAAAAAAAATTATGAAAGGACAAAGATTTTTTTCCCCATTTCACACTTGAGAAAAAAATGCAAATTAATCAAGACAAGAGACGAAATGTTGACAATAATAGTCCATGGGTCTGCTCCTACTGGGGCGTCTTCCTATTGCTCACCTTCATTACAAATTGTTAATGTCGCACACACACAATTCATGTCTAGATGTGTTCCAGTGGGACTAAGTTGTTTATCAAAATGATAAACCAACAATGGGTGGTCTCGTGAGTCATTGGCCATTTGAGTTGTTAGGTTCACATGATTCAAGGTGTGGATGGGAGCTAAATGGCTTAGGAAGAGATCTCAGGACTGCCTTTGTGGCTGCCTGCTGTCTTTAAGTAGTCAACAGAAAACGGTAAACTATCGTTGTGTTTTGGCCATTCCATTATACAATCACGGCGTTTCCGGCGCCTGAAAACGGAAATGCAACCCCTACTGTCGGCATGTATACTGACAGTGTGCATATCCAGTGAAGACTGATTTCCTAGCCATATTCGCACATGCAGTGGCGAACTGTAAGTATCAGTGCTTGGATTTTCGCTCAGCCAAAACACCAAAAAAGCAGCAATAGTGTCACAGATAATTGCCACAGGCTGCACAGTACAGTAGATGGTGGGAATAACAGCAGCATGTTAACAGCAGCAGAGGATGGCAAATGCCACACAATGATAGCAGATTAATATGATGAGCCGGACTTGTTGATTGAACTGGCAAGAGGCGCGATGAATTCGGATTTGGGAAAAGGTACTGCAGTGACACCACTGTCATTGTTTGAACCCCATCTCATGGCAGCTTGGCTCGCTTTGGAGGCAGGGTGACGTCCATGCCTATTAAGGACGAAGAAAGTCTCGTTTCAACCAAGATATTAAGAGTACGCGGGGGGTCATCGCCACCCGGGCGAGTTAAGTACAGTTTAAATCCTTTTGATACGTGTGTATTTATTTTAGCGTATTAGTGCATGGCGTGTGTGTATTTGGGGGCAGTAGAAACACTTCTCATGAAGAGTCTGCGGTCTTTCCAGAATGGTGTTTTTTGCAGTGCCTCCAGCAGAGGGTGACAGTGTGCCATGTTTATAGTGACACTCCTGGACGTTGTGGTTACCCATATCTCCTTAAGTTCATCCTTTCTTAGGACCTGAGTGATTTTTAAAATAGCGACAAAGAACGATTGTTGACGTTCTGTTCAGGTGTAGTTTAAATTATTTATGGTTATGATAGATGGCCAGTCATTTCCTGCTACATTTGCAATGAATACAATTTACAACAGCAGAATAAGTCGTGTTTTTTTCTGTGGGAAACTACAAACTTGTCTTGAGCAGTAGTTAATTGCTATTGCTAAGTTATGTAAGGCTAAGAAAAATCCAGCTTTGAACACATTTAGTCATTCTTGCAGCTCAGCGTGAACAAGGATTGATATCACAACACTGCTATGTGAAGGTGATATTTTTTTTAATGCAAAGACTTTCAAGATTACAGATGACACCTTTTCAATAACCAAAATAAGTCCAGATACCTTTGACTCAAACACTTAAGACGTCCAGGAGACCAAAGGAGACATTGAACCCCACTCCTAAACCCGGAGGGGAGAGGAGAGTTGGGCTAAGAACCTACACAGGCAAGGCAGCACTCATTACGCTGCGCTACGCTACTATTATGTGTGAAGTCGGCATCCACCAAGAAGTAGCAACATTTAAATGGAAACTGGGCTAAAGGTATGGAGTAAGTAGGATATTGTCCACTCACCGATTCACTTCAGCGTTGTTACAGTCGGCAGTATTATTATATTGTGCTCGAACAGAACAGGAAACCAATGAACCATCAACAGAGAGGACAACTGCCACGCAAACAAATCAGCATATAATTATAAGGATGTGCAAACAGACTTCATTCCGACAGTGCTAATAAGTTCACAACGTGCTTATCCTGTCAAACTAGTCTGAAAGTCTGTCACCTTGCCGCATTGTTTGAGCTGCTCCTCACTTCGCATTTGTGAGGAGCAGACATACCAAACAAAATTTTAAGAAGAGTGCGGCCCAACCCCAACGTATTTCAAATAATTTGAAATCAGATTTGAAATCGGAAAAGGCAAAACATGGCCAACATTCAAATTATGTTTACCGTACAGATCGCACAAAAGAACAGCTAAGAACAGTCACTCGTGTCTGCCTGAACATATTGAAATGTATTTATTCCACCAATTTTTGGTCAGCATAACACAAAACTACTGGTTTTTAAACCTGTCGGTCTAATTAATATTCATGAGTTCAAACATATGGTCTGAAAAGCTTTGTTAAGAAAAAAGAAAAGAATGTTTTGAAACTAACAAACTGGGCAAGTTCAAGGATTTACTAGTGATTCTTGTGACTGAATTTAAGTTAGATACTTTATAAATACTTTATTACTCTTGAGCATATGTTTGACATTAGAAGGAATTATTACTTTGAACTTTTTTGTAATTGCACAGTGTACCTGGAATACAACAAACCGGGGGTTATGATTACGAGGTGATGCTGTGGCTGCAGAGCGGTTGTTAAAGTCAGCATGAAGAAGAGGAGGTTTAAGCTGTGTATCCCTGCAGTCATCGTGGGAAATGTGATATCCCTGGCAAATAAAATGGATGAACTGGAAGATTGAAGTAGGCAAGGGGGCGGTTACTTCGAAAACTTTAGATGCGAGAATGAATCCAGAGGAGTTTCTGACTGTCCTGGAGGTAACATCTGCAGCAGCAGCAGCAGCAGTAGTTTTTAGTGCTTCAGTTGAAGGCATCTGGACTTCTTTTTGGTTTTTGAAGACGTTTCACCTCTCATCCAAAAGGCATCTTCAGTACTAAACATTGGCAGGGAATCCATTGTATTTAACCTCTGGTGGGGTCATTACACCTTGGAGGTGGTCACCTGAGTCGTTGAACCTCTCTTTGTATTCATTCCAGGGTCACAAGTAAGGTGTAGTTCTTTAATGAGTCATATCGACGGTGTGACTCACTGATGAACCCCCCTCACATTCACGTTTGTTGTTATGGTCACAAGATTCAAGGTGTGACTCTTTAATAAGTCGCTGCCCTGCTCTGCCATCATGTGAGCCGTTAGGGTCACATGAGGCAAGTTTTGAAGGAGGTTTAAATGTCTAGGAAAGGATGTCAGGACAGCATTGTATGTGGATGATAATTGATATCTTAGACCATCACCCCTGTTTAATGAGGGTCTTTCCATTTTGAAGTAGATGGCCTCCTTCACTCCTTTCTCAAAACATCTGTCTTCTCTGTCAAGGATGTGTACGTTATTTTCTTCAAATGAGTGTCCCTTGTCCTTTAGATGTAAATGCACGGCGAAATCTTGTCCTGATGAGCTGGCTCTTCTGTGTTGTGCCATGCGCCTGCGCCTGAGGAGCGGTTGTTTAGTCTCCCCAATGTACAGGCCCTCCTTGGGGTCGCGTTTCCTCAGCTTCTAATAAACGAAGATGGTTTGGTCAGAGGACAACAGTTGTAGGAAAGGTCTAAGGGATAAAAGTCCAGCAGGAAGGCCCCATGAGACCTCTTTTGAAAAAACAAAACAAAACAACATGAGTCTTTTGCATCACCATTTGCACGAGTGCAGCATGGCGGAGCTGGATTTTTTTGCGGCCCCCATGACTCAGCTTTCGGTGGAAGAAAGCTGAGTGTTGCTCAGTGTTGCTTCACTGACGGAGGCCCCATTGTATTCTTTATCCCAAGAGATGGTGAAAAGTATTTGGCCCTGAACAACACTTTGCTGCATGTCCACTTGAAAATTGTTCAGGCGGAAGGATCGGACCTGGCCAATGACGCCACCATGGCTCTCATCAATTAGCTTTTAAACACAATTTTCAACCATTGCAACATGACTCTGGGGGATAGACTGATTTTTACAATCCAACACCACCCACCCCTACCGAGCGATGATTATAACGTTGCTCAACTATTCATAAGACAGCCTGAATTGTCAATTTATGTCTTTTGTTTTACAAAGACACTGCAGTGTGGCCCTCAGACCAGTTACCTGTACGTCAGCGTTGGTTTAAACTACCCATTTACCTGATAGTGAACTCGCATCCTGCAGACCAACCTCGGAAGCACTGGCTGGCTTTGATTCTGGAGGAAGACATAAAAGCCAGCTTTTTTGACTCTTTTGGATTCCCTCCAAACTTTACTCATTACCTCAAGTTACAATGTACTCGCCATTTCCTCCGGTCCTGCAGCTTCATCTTCCTCCTAATCCTCCTCCTCCTCCTCCAACAGGAGACAACGGTATTGATCGTAAGCTTGATGGGTTTTTCACCAAGGATAAGGGGGATATTGGCTTCCTTCAGCGTATTTAAAAAACTATTCCAACCTCTGGGTGGTATGAGTGGGAGATGGACAGGTTTTTAAACAAGTCGATTATATGAGAGCCTTTGACAATATGTCCTCCTGATGGAGGCCCCATTGAATTTTATTTTCCCTGGAGATGGGGAAAAGTATTTTGACCTGAACAGCACCTTGCTGCATCTTCGCTTGAAAATTGTTCAGGTGGACGGATCGGACCTCGCCAATGAAGCCACCGTGGCTCTCATCAATTATGCTCTCAACACCATTTTCAACCAATGCAATGTGACTCTGGGGGATAGACTGATTTCACAATCCATCACCACCACCCCTATTAAGCGATGATTGAAACATTGCTCAACTATTCAGAAGACAGCCTGAAAGGTCAATTTAGCACCAGTTTGTTTTACAAAGACACTGCAGGTGCCACGGACTCTATCATGACTGCTGACGGACCTAATAGCGGGCTTAATCAGAGAGCTCAGTTCAGCCGAAATTCTAAAGAGATTATTCCGATGGGTCCAATTCACGCCAACATATTTTTCAGCAAAAAGGTTCTGCTGAACTCTGTAGACGTGAGAATTAAACTCAGTCACGCCAACGATGCTTTCTGCCTCACATCAGCTGCAGACTCGACTTTTCGCTTAAAAATACTGGGGGCCTCTCTGTTTGTGAAAAAAGTGAGTGTTTCCTCCATTGTGCACATACTGTAGGTCAGAAGGCGGCTTTAAGGAGGGGCAATTCTCTTTACCCCTTATCACAGGTGAATGTGAAAACTTACTCCATCCCTCAGAATTCCAGGATATGTAACCAAGAAAATCTTTTCCTGGTAACCATACCTAAGTATGTGGTCATAGGCATGGTGAACCACAAGTCCTTCACGGGGAGAAGAAACCTGTAGCCCTTTAATTTCATCCACAACAATGTGGAATACCTGGTTTTACAACATGTTTAACTCCACAGGGAGACACTTAAAAGATTTACCTCTGAGCATCAATAGAGAGGAATTTCAAGCGGGCTACTCTTTTTTTGTCTTTAATCTCACTGCTGTTGAAGACAGCGAGGCTTTATAGCCTTTTTCCAGCAGCAATTTGAGACTCGAAATTGAGATTCAGAGTCCCCTTGCCCCCCACCACCACCCTCTTTGTTTACGCTTGTTACAATTCTATTTTGGAGATTGATTCCAAACGAAAAGTGCTGGTAGACTATTACTAAGCCCCCCTGCTGAGCTGAAGAGTCATGCATACTTACCGGTTGGAAAGTCTTATGCATCGTTTAATAGGAGACGCATTTGGTGGAGTGTGGCCCAGAGACCAGTTACCTGTACGTCAGCATTGGTTTAAACTTTACCAGATAGTGAACATGCATCCTGCAGACCAACCTGGGGAGCACTGGCTGGCTTGGAGGAAAATGGAAAAGCCAGCTTTTGGAGTCCCTCCAAATTTTACTCATTATCTTGAGAGCATTTTACAATGCCATTCTGACACCATCGTGTACCAAAACCTTCAGCTTCAACACCTCCTGTCCTCGGTGTGCAGCCAATATGACAAGTTGTTATGACAATAAGGAGTAATTCACTTCCAGGTTAAACATTTAATTTACACAAGGTTCATTTCATTCTTTATTACAGTCTAGTATGTTGTTGAGGTATTTAGCAGCCAGTAAGATAAACGTAGATGATGCAGAGCTCTGTAAATTGTTTGATTGCTCTGTGATCTACTAGGAATACCGCGGGATTTGGGTAGAGGGAACAGTGCGCTGCTTCCTCATTCATTACAGATGAGTGAGCACAAGAGCTGCATTGTGTTGTCTCTTCTCATTCTCTCACCAATATTCCCCATTTTTAAGGGCACAACATTTGGAGGCACCACTGGGATGCTTGGTTGGAGGTCCATTCCTGAGCTTTAGTGGAACCCTCTCGCCGATCATCCCTCAAAATTATCCAGGCATTGGAAGAAGGACACAGCAAGGCAGACAAGGTGGTCTTCAGGTACACACTGGCGAATTCTCTCCTGAAGTGAGCAAAAGTGACCATTAGGGGGCAGAAAAGGGCCAATAAAGTCAAAGAGACCACTTGTTTTACCGTTTGTCCAATTCTCTGATAAAATTGAGTCTGAACTAGAGAATTTACAGTTGGAAATTAACGGAGGACTGTACAAATTGACTGTAGAGCAACTGATTAAACTATGCAACACACTTCAGATATCAGGACCGGCAAAAGAACATGTGACTGGTAAAACTCGCGGTCAGTTTATTGCGCACTTAATAAAGTATACTGAACGGGAGGAACTGGCCACCTTAGAGGATGAAGGCATGTCAGATCTCCTTAATATTCAAGATATGATAGAGAAAGTCCAAATGACAACAAATCTGAATGACAGTACAACCCAGAGTCGCACTGATGAACAGGAAAACCTCCAACAGGAAATGTTGTCTTTAAAAGAAAAAGAGACTGCCTTGCATGAACTTGTGAACGCCCCCTGTACAGTTCAGTCATCCATTAAAGACCATGCTATCAGCATCCCCTAGTGGCACAATGTGGCGCAAAGACTTTAAGATATCAGGCCAAATAGGTGAGCCAGGACAAAAACATAGGCTAACCTTTTCAAGCTTGGCCAGACAGATTGAAAGTGGGCTTAGCAAAGACTACCCAGAGTCAGAGATTGTCGATGAAGTTATCCGTGCCATCACATCAGGCCTGCAGCTAAGAAGTTACCTCGAAGGCAAAGGAAAACTGACACTGCCTGCCCTTTGCAGAATTCTGAGATGTCATTACCAAGAGAGGGGTGCCACAGAATTATATAAACAACTCACCTCTGAAGTGCAGAGCAGTAAAGAAACCCCCAGGAATTTCCTGATAAGGGCGATGTACTTGAGGCAGAGAATTCTATTTGCCTCTCAGGAAGCAGATTCAAGCTTAAAATATGACCCAGCATTACTCCAGAGTCTATTCATGCACACTGTTCTAACTGGCCTGCAGAATGACAATATTAAAAGTGACCTGCAGCCTTACCTCCTGCAGACAAACACTTCGGGTGAACTGCTTTTGGAGAAACTGAACATTGCCTGTGCCAATGACAAGGAGAGACAGGACAAAAAGAAACATGCCGCCCCACCACAAGTAACTAATGTGAATATAATTCAGTCAAGTGAAGATCCAGTGGGAAAGGAAAACGCCACTCAGCACAGCACAACTACTTTGCCCCTTGACCTGCTGTCTGAGATTAAAGAAACGCGCTCTGGTATGGTGCTCCTGAAAGACTTGAGAGCTGAGGTCTCACAAATCAGGGAAACCATCCAAAAGTCTGTACTTGCAACGCCGCAATATCCTTCACCAAGCACAGAGCTAATAAATGCTTCTGCCCCATATCCAGTGTTCCCACCTTATCAGACTGAATCTAATGCCATGCCGTTTTACAGCCAGCAGTCGCCCTCAGCAGTGCAGGAGTACCAGCGAGGCTTTGGTCCTGGACAGATGAGGGGAACAACCCAATCCCAACAAAGGCTTGCACCGCAGCGTTATTACCCAGTATCACGTCCTCACCCCAGGTGTCTAGCTTGTATCCAAACAGGTGAAGAGTATTGTCAGCATTGTTTTAGGTGTGGGAGCAGTGAGCATTTTAAAACAGACTGCAAAGCACAGAGATCAGCAGAACCAGCAAGGAAGAGCCCTTTAATCTAAAAGGGGTTGCCCCCGCTGGGCATGGAGCAACCAGTGACATGAGCAAGTCCCAGTTTTGTTCAAGTTGTGCAAAAGAAAAACCAAGAGAGATGCTTAAATGCTGTTTAGTGTGCAAAACTACACTTTACTGTTCAAAAGAGTGCCAGGGAGCCCATTGGCCTACACACAAAGGATACTGGAAACCGTGTATATGTCTAAGTTTTAAGAAGCAGGGAAAAAAAGTCACATGAAAAAGTCAAGCCACAAGAAAATAATGTATCAGAGAAAATACCTACAGTAAGGGAATTGGTAGGAAAAAAGTGCATCATCAGATGTTACCTAAACAAACAGAGAGTTCAGGCACTGTGGGACACAGGCTCACAAGTTTGTGCTTTAGATGAAATGTGGAAAGCAAACTACTTACCTGATGTGCCACTGAGAGACGTTGCTGAGCTCATTGACCTACTTGATCCTCTACAAATTGAAGCCGCCAATGGGACAGAAATGCTATATGTTGGTTGGCTTGAAGTATGCTTTAATCTTGCTGCTAGTGTTGACGAATTAATAGTGCCCTTACTAGTGCTAAAAGGAGACCAGCAACAGTGTCTTATCATAGGTTTTAATGTCATTGAACGACAAACGAGAGAATCAGTGTGCCTAAGCGTAGCTCTGTGCTGGTTGAGTGCCGTGTGCGGGCACCACCTTTCAGGGAGGACAAGACTCTGGTTTTTGAACCTCATGAGAACCCACAGTGGCCTGAAGGACTAGAGTTTTGTGATACCCTTGTGTCAGTGAAGGCAGGCATGACCCCGAAAATCCATGTCAGTGTGCAAAACCCCACAAGTCATGACATCACACTGGGAGGAAGGACTGTAATTGGAACTGTGCAGTGTGTCAGTTCAGTGTATCCTGCCAACATTTTCAAAACAGACCATGCGCTAACTGCATCCATCCACCATGTCCAGGCACAGAGCTCCAGTAAACACACCCCTGCTCATGGACAATGGGATCCTCCGGTTGATTTGACTCACCTTGATGAACAGCAGAGACAAAAAGTTAGCCAGATGTTGAAAGAAGAATCAGGGTTATTTTCCAGGTCTGATGATGACATAGGCTGTGTGGAAAACCTGCAAATGATTATTTCACTGAAAGACCCCAAGCCAGTGTCAAGGACATATCTCTCTGTTCCAAAGCCCTTATATAAAAAATGAAAGATTACTTACAAGACTTGATAGCACAAGTGTGGGTTGAGAAGTCCACTTTTTCCTACTCTTCCCCCGTCGTTTGTGTAAGAATAAAAGATGGCACACTACGCTTATGTATTGACTACAGGGAGCTCAACAGAAAAACACACCCAGGTCGCCACCCAATCCCCAGAGTGCAGGACATTATGGACAACCTGGGGGGAAACACCTTTTTTACACTACTGGATCAGGGCATATCACCAGGGGTTCATGGCCAAGGACAGTCAACATTTAACAGCTTTTGTGATCCCCTGGGGCCTATATGAATGGGTCTGAATCCCGTTTAGGCTCATGAAGGCACCAGCAGCATTCCAGCGCTGCATGGAAGAGTGTTTGGGTGGTTTAAGGGATGAAATATGTGTGCCGTACCTTGATGATGTCCTTGTGTATAGCAGAACATTTGAAGACCATGTCAGTGATGTTAGGAGGGTATGCAGCGCTTAAGGGAACATGGAATAAAACTGAAACCTAGAAAATGTGAACTATTTAAACCAGAAGTGCGATACCTTGGCAGGATTGTGTCAGCTGACGGCAGCGGCATGGACCCAGCTGATACTGCTGCAGTCACAGCCCTGAAAGACAAACAGCCAGGCACTATTGGTGAGTTGAGAGCCATCTTGGGACTTTTGTGTTATTACCGGCAGTATATCAAAGACTTTTCATGTAATGCCAGTCCCTTGTATGACCTACTTAAAGCACCTACACAGGCTGAAACCCCTCGAAACAAAAACAGGCGGTGGCAACCAAAAAGAAACACCAGAGGAGTCCCGTCCAGTACAGCCGTTGAGTGGAAGGATGTGCATCAGACAACCCTCGAACAGTTGATCGACTGCTTCATTCAGCCTCCTGTTCTAGGCTTGCTAGAGTTTTCACAACTTTTTATTCTCCACACTGATGCTTCCAACCAGGGACTGGGAGTGGTATTGTATCAAATGCAGGATGGAAAGCTCCGTGTAATCGCTTATGGCTCACGTACCTTAACTACAGCCGAGAAAAATTATCATCTATATTCGGGCAAGTTGGAATTCTTGGCCCTCAAATGGGCAATCACAGAGAAATTTCATGATTACCTCTATTACGCTCCATTCTTTACAGTGTACAGTGACAATAACCCTCTTACCTATGTACTGTCTACTGACAAGCTGAATACCACTGGTTGCAGATGGGTAGCAGAACTGGCAGATTTCCACTTCATAATCAAGTACCGCCCTGGGAGAGTCACTGAACAAACTGATTTATGCATATAATTGTACGCGTTCTGAAGGTTTCTCACCCTTCCACTTGTTATATGGGCGCTCTCCAAGACTGCCAGTCGACATATTGTTCAACCTCCACTCAACATATGGAGATGGTAATCATCATAGCTACATGGAAAAGTGGAAAAAGGGCATGGACGAAGTGTACGAGATCACAAGAGAAAATACTCACAAGGCTGCCATGAAAAGCAAGAGATTTTATGACAGCAAGGTCAAAAGTTCAGTCTTGCAGCCTGGTGACCGTGTTTTGGTCCAAAACCTGACACCTCGTGGTGGTCCTGGTAAATTGAGAAGTCACTGGGAGGATATTGTCCACACAGTTGTGCGACAAGTGAGTAAAGAGATTCCTGTGTATGAACTCAGACCTGAGAAAGGAAAAGGGAGGTCCAGGATCCTGCATCGTAATCTTCTTCTACCTTGTGACCACCTGCCACTGGAAACTTCAGTACAACTATGACCAAAGAAAAGAAATGTGGAGGAAGTTCAGTAAGTGGAAAAGTCGGATGAAGAGGGCGACGATGATGATGAGTATTATCCAGTGTTACCTCTGCAACAATCAAGACTGTGCCGCCCTGAGACAATGAATCCTGTATGCAGCACCACACCTGAGGAACCTGAACATATCCATTGTGAGGTAAACATGCCACCGTACCAGAGACTGATCAAGGCCCAACAAATCCGGAGAACTTACCAGAGCTGGAGGATAACCACATTGATAATCCACCTATGCCGAGTGTTTCCAGCAATGAGGAGCTCCTGCGGCCGAGGCGACAACACAAACGGCTCAAGGTTTTCACATACGATAGACTTGGTTCACCAGCTTGTTACAACCTGAGAACTCTGCAACAGCATATAAATTGTACGCTGCCATGGACATTCACTGTGTAACCATGCCAATTTCGGAACTAGGAACATTGCATCGAACTGATCTGAGAAAATGCACACATAAATGGACTGTTGACACAGCACACACATTCAAATGGACTGTTGAACACAGCACACACATCCAGATGGGCTGTTGAACATAAAATGTGTGGTTACACTGGACATGTACGCTTATGACATTGTGTAGTCAATTACGTCACACTCATGGACCTGTGTTAAAGGAGAGTGTTGCTGAGCAATGGACTGTAAAAGGACTTTTTAAAAAAACAACAAAAAAAACCCAGAACACTCGAGTATTATCTCTCAAGTGAAGGAATGTATGAAAAGAGTTCTAGTCTGTAACGTTTCACTAACTAAGGTAAAATGTAGCAGTAAAGTCACTCTGATATTGTGCCTTAAGCATTGGATGTGCAATTTAAGCCCTTTATTTGCAATTGCATTCAGTGACTAAGTTGTTGGGGACAACATCTATTTTGAGGGGGAGTATGTGAAAAGTTGTTATGACAGTAAGGAGTTAATTAATTTCCAGATTAAACATTTAATTTACACAAGGTTCATTTCATTCTTTATTACATTCTAGTAAAGATGTGTTCATATCATTAGTTGTTGTCGAGGTATGCAGCAGCATGTAAGATAAACGTAGATGATGCAGAGCTCTGTAAATTGTTTGATTGGTCTGTGATCTACTAGTAATGCCGTGGGACTTGGGTAGAGGGAACAGCGCGCTGCTTCCTCATTCATTACAGATGAGTGAGCACAAGAGCTGCGTTGTGTTGTCTCTCCTCATTCTCTCACCAATATTCCCCATTTTTAAGGGCACAACACCAACATTGCGTGTATTATTTGTGTCATAGGGCTTGCGGTTTATTGTATGAAAATGTACTGTCTTTATATCAGGAGGATGTGTTATAAAATGATGTAATGGTATCTCAATTTTTTCGAAAATATCAACAATGTACAAGAAATCATGCTGTCGGGTCTTGTAACTAGTCAGTGTGTTCTTTACAACTGTTCAGAGAGTGTTACAGGATGTGAGAACAAAAGTCTGGAGACTGTTTCAATAAAGAAAAAAAACCCAAAAAATGTATTGTCATTGCGTCTACGTGTAAAATTTGTTTACTTGTGTCGAAATAAAATAAAACAACAACGACAACATGGGTTCAGATGAACCAATACGGGACTATTTTTCTGTTAGATCTTCTTTTTTCTCTCCCAGGAGTGACTTCTTCAGGACTAAACCAAAGCAGGCCTATTTTTCTGGCTTTCTCTGGTTTTCTCCATCCAAGGGGTGATGACAGGCAATGTACTCGCCATTTCCTCTGGTCCTGCAGCTTCATCTTCCTACTCATTTTCCTCCTCCTCCTCCAAATGGAGTGGACGGTACTGATCACGAGCTTGAGGGTTCCTCACTGAGGATAAGGGGAAATTGAATTCCTTCAGCGTATTTAAAAAACTAGTCCAACCTCTGGGTTGTATGGAGTGAGATTTTTTCCGATAAGAGACAGTTTTTTAAAAAGTCAATCAATTGAGAGCCTTTGACAATATGTCCCTTGTATACAAATTCGCCCTTAGGAGTCAAGCATCCTTGAGCCTGAGCTAACTTTTGGAGGACTAATTCTGCATTTTTTCTGTCTCACGGGGGGAGGCTTTTCAACACCTCCTTAACTATACCCCCAGCCTCTGTTTCAGGACCTGAAACCGTGTCATGTGCTGTTTCAGGCCCACAGCCAGCAATGAGGTGTGTGCTTTCTTGAAGAAGCGTTAAAGTCGCATGACGGTCTTCCTTTTCATCTTATTTGAGCAGGGAGAGGTATCTTTGCAACAGATGGTTGTATTTTTTACTATTTGTTTTATAAACCCTTAATCCAGGATCGTTTAATACGGTTCCCATTTTGACATCCAGTTCGTGTTCGGCCGTCTGTCTCTTTGAGGGTTCAGATTGATGTTGCTGCTGCTGCTCCAGATGATTCAGCTGGTGAGACAACACTAGAAACATTTTTTGAGCCATCGTTAAGATTATTTTCAAACATGTTCTCCAATCAGATTCCCGATGATGGGGGTGGCCGCCGCGAGCAGAGGTAATAGAAACCCCCAGGACTGCTTTTTCAAAGCCTGTCATTTGCGATCGAGTCCGATTCTTTTATTGGCCATCACCCTGATGATTGTCTTTTGCTTTTTTAAATTTCTTATACTCACAAGCGATCACGGGGATGTTACCTTTTAAAAGATTTAAAGATATCTCGCAGAGAGTCTGAAGAAAGTCTGACGAACATCAAATCAAATCAAATCAAATTTTATTTGTATAGCCCGAAATCACAATTTATACATTATCTCACTGGGCTTTGACAAACTGTACAGATGTGACATCCTTTGCCCTTAGCCCCTCGAACCGGGTGAGGAAAAACTTAAAAAACCCTAAACAGGGAAAATAAGAAACCTCAGGAAGAGCCACAGAGGAGGGATCCTTCTTCCTAGGACAGACAGACGTGCAATAAATGTCACTTATACAGAACACAAAAACATGATAACAGTTAATTTAGAATGCATAAAACATCCATGAGTCCCAGAGTCTGTGGATTCTATAAGTCCGGATGTATGGAAAGTCTAGTGATCCAGACGCAGGTGGACTCCGTTGGTCCAGGAGTCATTGTACTCCATGTAGGAAGATCTGGGTGTTGCTGAGTCCAAGAGTATGTAGAATCTGTAAATCCAGGGATAGGTGAAGTGTAGTGGCCCAGAAGCAGGTGTAGTCTATTGACCAAGAAGCCATTGTGATCTGTGGGTCCCGATTTGCACTTGGAAATCCAGCCTAGGATCCAAGTCACAGGATCCAAGTCACAGGACCTCCTTTCCTAATGTGGCCAGGGGGCATCAGGCAGGACCACAGCAGCACCTCCCACCGCGACCTAGAAAAACCTGCAGGATGGTAAAGCACAACGACTCCGGGGAAGAAGTAAAGTTAGTGTAAGGATATGGACATTTACAGGAGCAGAGAAGGAGTCGGAGTCAGAGGGGGGAGAGAAGAAAGCTCAGTGAATCATGGAGTGTTCCCCCAGCAACCTAAGCCTATAGCAGCATAACTAAGGGCTAGATAGGCCAGCCTTAACTATAAGCTTTATCAAAAAGGAAGGTTTTAAGCCTACTCTTAAAATCAGAGAGTGTGTCTGCCTCCCGTACCAAGACTGGAAGATAGTTCCACAGGAGAGGAGCTTGATAGCTGAAAGCTCTGCCTCCCATTCTACTTTTGGAAATTCTTGGGATCACCAATAACCCTGCATCCTGGGAGCGTAAGGTTCTGGATGGGCGATAGGGTACTATGAGCTGTTCAAGATAAGATGGTGACTGACCATGAATAGCTTTGTAGGTGAGAACAAGGATTTTAAATTCTATTCTGAATTTAACTGGGAGCCAGTGCAGAGAAGCCAGTATGGGGGAAATATGGTCTCTGATATTAGTTCTAGTCAGTACACGCGCTGCTGCATTTTGAATTAACTGAAGAGTTTTTAAAATTTTGTTAGGGCAACCTGAAAATAAAGAATTACAGTAGTCCAGCCTGGAAGTAACAAACGCATGAACTAGTTTTTCTGCATCTTGTTGAGACAGGATGTGCCAGATTTTAGCAATGTTACGGAGGTGAAAGAAGGCAGTCCTTGAAATCTGTTTAACATGGGAGTTAAAAGACAGCTCCTGGTCAAAGATAACACCCAGGTTTCTGACTGTGGTGCTGGAGGCCAAGGCAATGCCATCCAGATTAACTATGTTGTTGGATAATGAGTCTCTAATGTGTTTAGGGCCCAGCACAATGACTTCAGTTTTGTCAGAATTTAACATTAAAAAGTTATGAGACATCCAGTTTTTAATGTCCTTAAAACATGTCTGTAGATTAGCTAATTGATGGGTTTCATCTGGCTTCATTGATAAGTATAGTTGTGTGTCATCTGCATAACAGTGAAAATGTATGGAGTGCTTTCTAATAATTAAATCCAGAGGTATGTGAAGTCTATTGATCCAGAAGCAGGTGTAGTCTATTAGTCCAGGAGTTGCTGTAGTCCATGTATCGAGATCTGAGTGTTACTGATGAAGTCATTTAGTTCAACAATATGTGGAATCTATAAATCCAGGGGAATGTAAAGTGTATTGATCCAGACACAGGTATAGTCTCTTGGTCCAGAAGTCATTGTAATCCATGGATCCAGATTTGCACCGTACAATCCAGGCTAGGATCCAAGTCACAAGATCTGTCCTAATGTGGGTTTTACGGGCCTCAATGCAAGGGCCTTGATGACAAATGATGGTTTGTTCGGAATTCCTTCACTCTCTGGAAAACACAGGAATGAAGGATACAAACCACTTTGTTTGTGTTCCAGCTTGATCTCTTTATTTTGCATTCATCAATAACATAATAATAAAATACTTCTATCCCTATTGCCACAAGTCACTGTCTTAATTGTGCAGTGTTTGGTTCCCATATACCCCAGCTTTGTCTCCAAAACAGTTTCTCCTTTTTCACATCTCTGTCAGTTTCACATTCTCTTTAAATTCAAAATAAACCAAAGTGGTTCAACATGAATAGTAGCATTTGTCCCAAAGCATCTTTCCAGCATCTGTGCTGATATCGAGGCTACTATAGGAAAGTGCATTTAAACCAAACTCACATATTGCATATGATAGTAAATTCACCGAGCAGCATAAATTCACGCACATTTATTTAAAGCTATCCGCCTTTAATCGGATAAAATTGGTCTTAATGTAATACAATAAACTCATTGCATGGAAAACCCTCCTTAAATCAATATACAGTATTTGCACCATTAAACTTGACAGGAGAACTAAATAACCCTCCTAACTGTAACTCAATGTATCTTCCATAAGGCAATACATTTATCAGAAACCCCTTCATACTTTTTATGAACCTCACTCTTGGAAACAATTAGTCAAAATATGTCAGAAGTGTAAGTACTTTCCTTAAATGTATTTTAATAAACTAACAATCTACAATCTTAGCTTGTTCATCTTATCAGTATTAACTTTATGTTAAAGTTTCATTCGGTGTACAGGGCCAAAAGAAACTGAAAACGTAATTGAACGCTTGTGCATATGTATATGTAAATGAGCTCCGCTAACGACGTGACGCTGTCAAGTACCAAGTCGGGGGATCCAAAATGCAGAGCCAACAGGGAGCGTTCTAAATCGATAGTCGTTTTATTTACAATAGTCAAAGCCAGGAATTCAAATGAAGCGACGGTACAGATTAAGGATAAGGCAAACTTGGGAATCAAGAAACAAAGCGAGATCGAAATACAAGGAACTCACGAGGAATAAACGCTGGACTGCTCATGGGGAAGATAAGACAATCTGACCAAGGAGGAAGGGAACACAGGGGTTAAATACATGAGGGAGAGGTAGAAAATTGGACACAGGTGGGACACATTACAGGAAACACCGAATGACCCTAACAGACAGACACTTGACACTACCAGACCCTGACAGATGCGAGTCACCATTTTGTTGAAGTCCTCCCTAGCGCGGTCTCGTTTAGATAAGTGAGAGGACGAAGGTGAGCGAATAAGGCAGAAGTGAGCTAAGTGGAACATGCTCAAATCTACATGAAGGATTGGCCACAGTGTTTTGCTTTGCTTACAGATTCTGCTCAGTTATCCTCACTTATCTTTTCATTAAGATCTATTTCAAAATCCCACCCGTTTTCACTGCGTGTGGCATCAATCCCAAGTCACCAAGGTTAGTGTGTAACATTTTATTATAACTCTTCCAGAAAATCCTGACAGCTGTGGCTTTTGACAAGAATTGGTAATAATGACGACTGTGGCAAAATCTTTATACCAGTTCATCGCAGGGCTGAAATATAGAGACAAACAACCATGTACACTTATAGTCACACCTATGGGCAATCTTGAGTAACCACTTAAGCTAACCCTTTGCATGTTTTTGGCTGGAGCACCAGGAGGGAACCGATGCAGTCACAGGGAGAAAGTGCAAACTCAACACAGTTAGGCCCTGACCTGTTCAAGAATCGAAAATGGGACCTTCTTGCTGTGAGTCAACAGTGCTAAAAAGACTACAGTCATCCCATAATATATGTGCGTGTTCGTATGTAAATAAAAAAAAAATAATGTAAATATGCATACATATGTAAATACATGTATATACATATATGTATGTATGTGCAAACATAGATTTAAGTCATATATGAGACTACTCACTTCTGTTGATCAGAAACTTCACCTACTGTGAGCACAGTTGACTTCTAGGGTAATGATGAATGTAAAACATAATATAATGCAAGCAGTACAAGGAGAAAAGCATCTGTCCGTTAGACAGCAATATCATATGTGAACCGAAATTAGCCTTCATAAGTTATACCAGACCAAGTTGGACTGTAGCAGCAAAAACTCATGAGCAAATGTGTCTTTGACTTCTTATGAATTCACCTTTGCAAGTAAAATGATGTGTCATCTTTGCCCCACTGTTTGGATCATGTTCTTATTCCTTTCAGTGCAGTGAAGATGTACAGCAGGGCTTTACTGTCACATCTTCTGCAGCTGAAGCTCACCAAGCATTTAAATACCTCCCCATCACTGGAGCTGACACAATTGCCAACGAAAACCAGGACTTGCAGGCAACTGTGGCTGAATCTGTTAATCAGACTGCTAAAGTACAACAAGTTATTCAGGCGATTGGGACAGACAGAACATTGACCAAAAACTCTGCAGCTGCTGCTGCTGCAGAGAGAACCAATATGAAGTCCAGTACTGGCTCAAGGACACCAGCAACCGATACGGCAGAGAGGGCAGCCAAAGAGCTTTACATACAGTATATATATAAATAAACTTTATGGTAGGTTTACAGTTTTGTTAGGCACTGTTTCCTCACTTAAAAAATTAGACAAGTCACAAAAAAAAAAATCACTTTTATGCTTACAGTGTTGTGACCCGGAATTTTGTAATGATCAGCCAACTGTTCTGCCCTGCTGTGAGTTGTATCCGCAAACAAGAAGAGGCGAAGCTATACTTCTCGTCCATCATATGCATTTCAAACATCCCATTCTCGAATGTCCCCACTGACTGGAACTCTTTACACGTCTTCTCATTGTAGTTAGTAGCCACGTCATGGCCTATCTCCACCTGACCTGACTGCAGGCGGTCTTTCTCACCTATCCCTGTTTCTACAATTATACCTGTAAGTACTGCTGGGTCTTTTAACACAACAGTCAGGTAATTTCCTTTTCTCACAGAGTGTGCCCAGAAGAATCCATCCCCACCCTCCCAGACCTGACTAAAAAAATTCAAAATGGGCTGAGGACACTCGACAATAACCTGTCTGTTGAAGCCATTTTGATCAGGGTTTTTTTTTTTTGTATACATATTTTCTTGTAGTTTCTTAATAAATAGACTGGGAAATAAATACGGATAGTCATTAAAACTTTGCTAATACAACAAAGCTGGTGTTGGCCTAAGATTTTTGAAAAGTACAGCATGGTTTCCTCTTTGTTAAGAGTTTAATTTTGTATTTGTGGATACAGTGATGAACTGTCTTCATTCACAGACAAAGGGTTTTGGAAGTGTTCCCTAGCTCATGCAGTGCTTTCCACTTTAGAACAATATTAGTTTACGGCCTTGTCCGTTTTTATGTTATAAATTACTAAATTGATGCAATATTTGCCTGTATAGTGTTTCACAGAGTAGTGAACCCCTCCCCATCATTGCTTAAGAAAGCCAACCTGGTATGCTCTTTTTATAACCAATCATGTCCCTAACCTGTTGAAAGTTACATGTTGAAACATGTATCTGGAATCAAATTCAAACAAGCCATGTAATTTTTAAAAAAATAATTAAATTTCTCAAATTTTCATTCATCGCTCATTTAATATGTTGTCTTTTTGTATCTTCAATTAGATATGAGTTTCAATTAATGATGCACCGATATAGAAATTCTGGGCTGATACCAATTCTGATATTTAAAATAACAAGTTAGTTGATCCTGATACCCTTTTGTGTCAAGAAAATAAAGAAATCCTCTGTATGAAAAATAACTCAATTGAACTTCGACAATGTTAAGCCTTACTACCACAAGTCAGATTTTCTACATAGAAGATCCAGGGTGTCAGAGACTGTCATAAGTGGACTGAAGAACGTTATCAGAAATCACTAGCCATGAAGCTGACTGCTTATTTCAGTCATTTTTGTCTTGGTACATAAAAACACCACATGGAAATGTTAGCAAGATAAAAAAAAATATGATTTTTATTAGAGGGGGACATTAAGTTGCAGCCAGGTTAGGCTCATACCAGTGGCCGATAACTCACAAGAGGTTATTATCGTCTACTGGTACTGACGAATGTCACCTTATTTGCTGACACACTATACTCAACTGTCAAAAAACTGTCAAAAAATAGAAGATAGGAATGCCTCTAGTGTCCATACAGCACACATAGTGTCATATTAACAAATGCAAATAAACCATTTACAAAACACTACCTGATAGCAGTTAGTTTGCACTGCAGTACCTTACATTGTTTAAATGTTGTAAAAATTCAGTTTAGAATGTCTGATCTTTTTAATCTATAATAGGAAATATTTAAAGGGGATTTTATAGAGTAAGTTCAATACTTTGGTAAATATTATAGTTTTATATGTTGACGTTTCATAAATAACACTTTCTGAAGCCTGTCTTTGTCTATTGATTACGTGACATGTCTGTATTTCATTATTCAGTTTAAATTTACATGTTACACTCAAAAATCATAGTAAAATCATCCTTGAAAATCCAAACAATGGCAAAAAAAAAAAAGAAGTAAACCTAAGATGGAGATTCACTACATCACAATCACAGTCCTGGCAAAATTTGAAAAGATTGGGA
>KV751327.1:394462-425219 GCA_001698575.1 Mola mola
GTTTTTTTCACAACTGCTCCAAATCCAAGATCACAGACTACATGACTTGTCATTTCAGCTTAAGCCAATTTAACACACCAAACTTTAATGAAAACAACAGTATGGATTCCCTGGTTGGGTTGGTGACCAGTGTACTTTCCTTGACTGTGTCCAGAGTCAGCTTGGAAAAATCAAACATTTGATGCACTAACTCATGTCTATTCTCTTCAAAAACTCGTCAATTTGAGTCTATACCCCCCATACACTTAAAGTTTTCTGTCCTGACTAACTGCCCACAACCAGTAATGACTGATGCAGACTAGGATGGACTTGGTTAAACTGTGAATCCTGTCTAAATTCATTAATGGTATTCCCAGCTTTAGGTTACTCCGAGTAACATTGGGGGGGCTTGGCTGCTTTGCATGCCAGGTGGAAGGACAACCCTTGGCATCGTGGGCTGGTCCTCGGAATGTGGAACGTTGCCATGCTGGTGGGGGAGCTTGTGCTGTACCAACTAGATGTCGTTGGTCACATCTCTACACACAACTCTGTCTATGGAACTTCTGGAAAAGGAGTTCCTTAGTAGCCCTGGAAGGAGCTCCAGCCTGGGACACTGTAGTTCTCCTGGTGGAATTCAACACAAGTGGGCAATGATAGAGAAACCTGAAGGCGAGTGATTGGGAAGAATGGTCCTGATAATATTCATTATATTAACCTGAGCAACAGTGTTATTGGATTTTTGTGCCAGTAATAAATCAACCATAACACAAAACCTTGTTTCAACATAAGGTGGTCTAGAAGTGTACCTGTTACCAGGCTACTTTAGGCCAAATGTTGATGATCAACTTTGTGATTGTATCATTGGATCTGCAGCTGTATGCTCGAGACATTCGGTTGAAGGAAAGTGCAGATCTGTCAATTGATCACCACCTGGTGGTGATTTGAATCGCCTCCAGTCTGGCAGGACTTCAACCCCCACTTCTGGAGGAATTTTTCTCACATACTGGGGGAGGCTGGTATTGACCCATGCTAGGGAGATTGTTAAGCGCTGGAAAGAGCACTCTAAGGCTTAACATATCCTCTGTAGAGTAGGCAGACTCTCCTCTGTGGAGGAGGGAAATTTGGAGGAAGACTAGCCCATATCTGTGGTGGAGGTCACTGAGAGAGTCAAGAAATTCCTCAGTGGCTAGGTACATGAGATTCATCCTGAGATTCTGAAGGCTCTGGACTCTGTCGGGTTGACTTGGCTGATATGTTGAGACAGAGGGCGTGCTCCTATTACTAGGGTATCACATCACACAGCCTAGCTGGACAAGTCTACACCAGAATACTAGAAAGGAGGCTGTTACCGAATGTTGAAATTCGGATCCTGGAGAAACATTGCCGATTTCTGTTCCGTGGAATGGTGGCCCAGCTTTTTACCATTGTAGGTGTTCTGAGGGATTCATGGGAGTTTGCTCATCCAGTCTACATGTGTTTTATGGACTTTTGGTCCTTATGACCGTTTCCCCCGGGGGATCATTTGGGTGTTCTTATGATCCAACTGGTCCTTGTATAACCAAAGTGAGAGCTGTGTCCATTTCTTTGGCACAAAGATAAGCACAGTTTTGGTAGATGTGAGACTCCAAGGCTGTCTCTTGTCTTGTTTGCGATATTCATAGATAGGACCTCAAGTTGCGGCCAGGGTGAAGAGAGTGTCCATTTGGCAAACATCAGAATTGCGTCTCTGCTGTTTGCCGGTGATTTGGTTCTAAATGGTAAATGGTAAATGTCCTGTATTTATATAGCACTTTTCTACTCATTTTTACCACTTAAAGCACTTTTACACTACAGGTTTGGCATTCACCCATTCACTCACACATTCATACACTGGTGGCAGTGACAACCTCGCAGGGTGCCACCTGCGCATTAGGAGCATTAACCATTCGATTGCTTGTTCAGTGTCTTGTTCAAGGACACTTCCACATGTTAACTGCTGGGTCTGGGATCAAACCTGGAACCTGCCGATGGACGACCATTCTACTATCTGAGCCACAGCCATTCTGTTGCCATCATCGGTGTGTGCTTAATGGCTGGGATGAAAAGTCAGCACCTCCAAATCGGAGGCCATGGTTCGCGGTATGGTAGAATGCTCCCTCCACATTTGGGGGGAGTAGCTGCCCCACGCGGAGAAGTTTAAGTATCTTGGGGTCTTGTTCATGAGTGAACAGACATATTGGTGCCCTGTCTGTAGTAGGCAGGGTCCCTCTTCAATGAGTCAGAAGACAAAGCTCTCAATTTACAGTTGATCTACATTCCATGGGATGAGACTGGAGATATAAATGAGTTTCCTCCACAGGGTGGCTGGGCTAAGCCATAGAAATAGGGTGAGGAGTATCATACATCCATAGGGAACTCGGAGATTAGTCATTACTTCTTCAACTCCAAAGGAGCCAGTTGAGGTGGTTTCGGCATCTGCTTAGGATGCCACCTAGACACCTCCCTTTAGAAGTTTTCTGGACATGTTCAACTGGGAGGAGACCCCAAAGTAGACCCAGTATTTGCTAGAGAGATTACATCACATCTAGCCTTGGAGCACATAAGGATCCTCCAAAGGACCTAGAAAGTGTTGCTGAGGACAGGGGAATCTGGAGTACCTTGCTGAGCCCGTTGCCTCTGTGAACCAACTTCAGATAAACAAAAGGGAATGAAAAAAGGTCCTGGGTTCGATTCCGGGTCAGGGCGTTTCTGTGTGGAGTTTGCATGTTCTCCCTGTGTCTGCATGGGTTCTCTCCAGCTACTCTGGCTTCCTCCCACAGTCCAAAAACATGCAAAACTGGGGGTTAGGTTAATTGGTCACTCTAAATTGCCTGTACGTGTGAGTGTGGATGGTTGTTTGTGTCTATATGTCAGCCCTGTGATGAACTGGCAACTTGTCCAGGTTGTACCCCACCTTCGCCCGAAGACGCTGAGATAGTGAGATAGGCTCCGGCTCCAGCCCCCCCCCCCCCTTTTTTTTTTAAGATCTATGTATGTGTTACATCTGTACTTTCAGGTACATACCTTTGAAACACTTGGCACCATTACAAAATATCAGTATCACTCATTAGCAGATGTTTCTTTGCCATTACATTAGAATTGACAGTCAAAGTCAGTCACTCACTCTTTTGAGTAGATGGTGTTCCAGCAAGCAGGTGATAGGACACAGGGAGTGTTAGGTAACTTCCATTTTCAACAGAGAACTCCTTACTAATCAACCTCTCTGGCTTTTGAATGATCTCATTTAAAACTGGTTCTTGTGATGACTTCAGGAACTGCAAAGCAAATGCACAAGTTTACTGTTTGATATATATCTGTAAATACAATTTTTTTTTATTAGAAAAAGAGTTGCGACTCAATTACAACTCAGATGTGCCCCTAAATTTACTTCTTTTTTTTTTTTTTTTAAACACAGGTGACTTTTGCAACATTTTTACCATAGCTGAACTTCAAATAAATGTGGTGATTTGCAAATGTGTTTGGAGATATGTATCTTCGTGGCTACACAGCTTTCATAGATGTCAGCCAGAAGTATAAAACCCAGGGTAGCATGACCAAACTGGTTGTTGAGGCCAGTGGGTTGAAGGAAAAAATCATCCTAAAACTGGCCTCCATTACAGGGATGATGAAGTCATGGCAGATTCAGCTGGGGACAGAAGAGCATAGGGGTAGATCAGGTTGGGCATCAGTCAGTGCCCCCAGTTGAAGGCCTAAACCAATAATAGCAGTTAGTCTCCTTGTCGCTAAAAAAACAAAAACGAATAACAACTCCATTTGTTGAGCAATTAAAATAGATGAGAAAGGATTGACAGGACTGTGGTGTAAAAAATCGTATCTGATGGACCAAACACATCTCTCAGTATAGTGATTAACTACATTTCCCACAATGCACCACACCCCTTCTTCTTGTGAAGTTACCACTCCCGACTGGTCAAGCTGCAGACAGGATTCTACTGAGGGCTACTGAGTTACGCCTGCTTGTGAGTTCCTGTGTACATCAGTGCAATAGAACGACACACATGCATCCATAAGCATCCAAAGGCTGTAACCTTCCTGCCTCCAAATAGAATCCTGGATTGTATCAGGGTGTCTGCTCTTCCTTCTGACAGAGGAATACTCATTTGGTGTAACCATACCATAACAGAGTCTGATGCACACAGAGCCCTTCATCATGTGGCTCTCAGAGACAGTCTGCTCTAGTTTGTGTTGTTCTGCAAATTAATTTTTACATCTAAAGTTGGTTGATTAGAATCACTACCGCCTGTTGGTATGAACACTGTACAGC
This sequence comes from Mola mola, assembly GCA_001698575.1. NCBI lineage: Eukaryota > Metazoa > Chordata > Actinopteri > Tetraodontiformes > Molidae > Mola > Mola mola. The sequence goes on from KV751327.1 coordinate 398,745, forward strand.
TACTGATGTACAACTGCCTGTCCACACACATTTGTAGATCTGACAAATTACAAGTTTTGCAACATTAACATGTAAAAAGCCAGCATTGTATTGGGACCTGGGTTCTAACTGATGACTTTTCTTTATTTTCATCTTTTAAAATACTACTCATCCATAAATACCTATGTACACATCTACAAATTAGTTTATATTTATACACTCCCAGGATGCAGGGTAACTGGTTGTCCCAAGAATCTCCAAAAGTAGAATGAGAGGCAGAGCTTTCAGTTATCAAGCTCCTCTCTTGTGGAACCATCTTCCAGTCACCGTCAAGGAGGCAGAAACACTCTCTTCTTTTAAGTGTAGGCTTAAAATTTTCCTTTTTGATAAAGCTTATCGTTAGCGCTGGCCTATCTAGCCCTTAGTTATGCTGCTATAGGCTTTGGTTGCCAGGGGGACATGCCATGATACACTGAGCTCCTCCCTCCTCCTCTCCCTATGTCTCTCTCTGCTCCTCTAAATGTCCATGTAGGAGCAGGTATTTATTATTTATTATATGGTATTAGGTGTCAGCTACGGATAATTAACAGTTGCACTATATAGGTAGGAATCTTTCTTCTTTTAGCAGGTGTTTCGCCCGGGAAGGGGAAACAGTTTTTGACCACTGGTGGAGTAACAGGGGTTGCTGTTTTTTGGAAACCGTCTGAACATGTGAAGGACTCAAGAAATTGGTAAACAATAAATGGACATATTGTTTAACTGGTAGCACGTCTCGGACATTAACTTCATCAGACATGGTAAGAAAAGCTCAATGCTTCAAACAGATTTCCCGGGGTAGCATTTCAGTGTCTTACAGCGTTGGCTTAGCCTCTACATTCTGTATTCCAACAAGACACTATACTAACTTGAATTCTTTGCAAGAGTCTTTGTACTTTGTCGTCTCAGAAGTTTTTATAGGTTGTGCTGGGAGTTGCTTCTGTGGTTCTGCCTGACGCCCATTGCCCATGACAGGGCTTGTGACTTGGATCGTAGTCTGGTTGGCCCAGCAAAAGTCCTGATCCATGGATTACAAGGATTTCTGGACCAAAATACCACACCCACTTCTGGATAATTAAACTTCACATACCTCTGGATTTATAGATCTCAAATACCCTGGATTCATGGACGTCTTATACATTCTCATTAATTAGTTATCTATGTCACATCTGTCCGTCCTAGGAAGGGCGATCCCTCCTCTGTGGTTCTTCTATTTTGGGGTATTTTAAGTTTTTCCTCACCTGGTTCGAGGGGCTAAGGGCAGAGGATGTCACATCTGTAGAGTTTATAAGAGCCCACTGAGACATAATGTAATTTATGATTTTGGGCAATACAAATAAAACTTGATTTGATATGATTTCGATTTATTTACACATTTGCAAAAACAAGGGAGGTTGTGACTGTCAGAGCTCCATCCCCCATAAACAGTTTACCCCCCTCAATTAGATCCGCAGTCCGATAAAGCTTTCAGAAAACCTCTGCAAATTCATTTCTCCTGCTTAGCCTTCCTGCCTCTAGATATTTTTTAATTGGTGTGGATGCTGCTCTTTATCATCATCATTATCATTATTATTATTATTATTATTATCATACCTTAACCTTTTGGGCGTGCAAAACTAATGAACCTGTGAATTTCTTTGATGTCTATCAAATGCTTTCAGCAATTTCAATTCAACATGTAGCATCCACATGCATTTTTGCCAGAAAATGCAACTTTTGTGCCAATTGTTTATATTGTCTACTTGTCTATATTGTTACATTGGTACAAATTGTTAAATCTGTATGTTGTTTATTATGCTGTCATTGTGCCCTGAGAAGCACTTTGTAACTGGTTTTAAAAGGTGCTATTTCAATAAAATGTTATTTAAGAGGTTACATTATAGGTTTGTCTACATACTTAAAAATTTAAATACAATTGCAAATATGAATGCTGTTTAGTAGATATTTTTTATACAACTGTGCAAATCTGATGAGTCATCTCTACTATGTGTGTGTTGGTGTGTACTCACAGTAATGCAGAAGTTTGATTGGCTCATTAAGTGCAATCCTCCAATGAGAAGCAGCACTACCAGCACAACAGTTTTCTTCTTTGTACAATGTCTCATTTCCTAAACACACAAAAACACACTCTATTATGCTTGTATTTATCTCAGTCAGCACAAAAGTAAATAATTCAGCAAAAAGTAACTCAGACATAGTAGCATGTTATACTGAACTGTAAGTACTTGTTATTGAAGTGCCAAATTTAGAATAGAAAACAGCTCTCTGTGCTGTATATGAGGCTGATTTACATCCTCATAATTAAAGCTTGTCAAATACTGTAATGTTGTTGAATATAGCCCTGTGATGAACTATTAGACACAATGTGTCTAATCATTAATTCTATTCTGCTCTGACAAGTTAACAAGTGTGCAAATCGATAAAATATTAATACAATTCTGTAGAATATTTTAAATCCTGTCTGTCTCATATTATCCACACCTATACACCAAATTCAAATGCATTCAGTCTGCAGAGTTAATATTATCACACATATCAATGCAGTGACAATGCTATGAATTTTTAATCTCATATAAGTATCAGTCTTACATCTTGATGAAATGCTGTTATCCATCAATAAACCATGATTACAGCCTAAAATTACATTAACAATTAGGCAGACCAGCACTAGAACAACCTACCAGCGGTTACAAATTAGTTTTTATGTTAAATATGACTAACACACAACTTTTCCTCATGTTGATTTTGAATTTTAATTAATACATTTATTTCCATGTTAGACTATTATTTTTCCACATCACTTTCTTTACCATTTTACATCTAACATTAATAACCTAACATTATTCATTCCGCAGACCATTATTTGATGCAGACTCTCTCTCAGCTAGTATTTCCACCCCATCATTACTATAATTCACTGTATTTGTTGCTAGCTGCACTCTTGTAGCCAAAATAAAGTAGGGAGGTTACTGTATGAGCAAGGGGAAGTACCTGAGTCTGCTTCTCTTTACAACCAACTTTAAAACAAGCACATTATACAGCAAGGTATTGAGATCTTCAAATGTGCAAATAATCAAGAATCTCATTAATTTATTAATTTTACTAACTCACTCGTGTGAAATGTTAAACGAGTGATTTAAATTATTGAAGACTGAAAAGGGTTGTATTGTGCTTTTATGGCCGTCACTCCACCTGTTGTGTTTTATTTAATTTGTTGTGCTCTCACAGGCATCATCATTGTGCCTTGCTGTCATCTTGAGTTGTTTGAACTGTCGCAAGTCTAGGCTACTTAAAGTAGGTCCCAAACTCAGAGTGAAGCCGAGGCACTGATATTGACAGAGCTTGTGAAGGTAAGTCAAACATTTCAACTAACCTAACCTTGGTTCAGACCTGATACTGCATCCTGCTCCGTATTACAGCTCAGAAATCGTCATATCCCGGACAGTTACATGTCGGTTCAAAGTGCACAGGACAGGCTCATGAAGTGTTTAAAAGCACACTGTTCTTCTTTTATCTACTGGACTGCTGAGCCCGATTCACGAGGGTTCTTCTATTAATAAATAGCCGAAACTCATAGTCATAAATTAAAAGCAATGTTTACCACAGTAAATAGCTGCCCAGTCGTGATTGACACGACAGGTGTGTCCAGCAGTCTAGCTATTTTGAAACTAAAGGTGCGTCTTTGTTTGGTTGCAGCACTGAAACGTAGGCTTCTTTTTAAACACGTCCAAACTTTGCTATACAACGTCCCGGAAGATGACGCTGACCCCTCCCGCGGCCATTCAAACAATACCACTATTGTTAATGCAGTGTCTTATATTCTGCTTCATGACCAAACGTCGTAACCGGGATAACGGCAAAAATAAAATAAATAAATAAATAAATAAATCTACCGAACTCTAAAGAAGCACATATTGATGTGTTAGAATTTCATGGAAGGACTGAGTGGCTGTTTCTGTCCATCAAAGTCTGCTGCCACCAGTTGGATGAGCAAAACTATTTCCGCTCGAGGAAAAACAAAATCTCATCATAAATCTCTAATGAGAGTGTAAACTACATTAAGGGTCTGAAAGTTTGGGTTGCATCTATTCATTTGCACAGCACCTGCAGTTATTTCATACACACCCTTCACATATGGACCCTTCACATATTGTGAAGGGTCCATATTTATTGTTTATTGTCACATGACAAAGAAACATTATCTTTTGAACTTTGCAAAGTCTCTCACTCTCTCTCGAAGTCTAACAGCAGTAACTCGCGTCTCAAAAAGGTCACCAAATTCAAATGCTAAATGGGCAAAAAGCAGGGAATGAGTCAAAACCCACTCACCAGTTCACTTCAGCGTCACTACACACAGAACAGAAAACCAATGAACCATCAACGGAGAGGACTCTGGCACTGGCACGCCAACGGATCTGTTTATATATTTATAAGGATATGCAAACAGACGTGATTCCAATCATTCTGGCCGTTAAACACCACCAACAGGTTCGAGTTTTTATTATGTTGTTATCCACACGCACTTTTTTCAGGCTCACGCAGGCACAGGACAAACCCCTTGAAGTGGCTCCCAACAAAGCAAGCAAGTGGTACTCTGACCAATAGATGCACTCTTGATAAGACAGGTACTACAATGGGAGGCTGTGTACCGGCAGAGTCATTTGCATTAAATTTGCACAGGAGCGCATCAAGGGCGTGGGTTTGGTTTGGCAGCAGGAGCGCATTTGTGAACCAGTTTACTATCATTCTGGGAGGGACTATTCTGTCCTCCAGAACAGCTGATAAAAACATGTCTATAAAATTCATATGTAAACCTTCTTGCCGGGAGAGGACACAAGTTTATCTCACTGCTGTTTTCCACAATAAACCGGTACCAGAGAAGCCATTTTGATATGAAAGAGGCCACAGGTGATTCAGGTCCAATACAGTTCAGGTGCCACTCTTTTGCAAGTTGGATCATTAGAGAGGTTCTAAGGCAGGCCTACTAATGGAAAGGAACCTTAATTTATTTAATTAATCCAATCTATATTTATTTTCTCTATAAAACGTTTACATCCATATGGAGTAACTATATCTCAACAGAAAATCAGAGTTTCACAGCTGGTGTTAATTAGTTATTTTAAACTTCCAGTGAGTTTATTCCTCCATTCTACTTGCTCGGATAATTCTTTTTGAAGCATCAATATATTACTATTTCAACCTTTAAAACATTGATTTCATTAATTTACTTGTGTACTGTCTCACACGCACGTACACACTAAAATACCAATATAGTGTGTCTCTCAATCTCATCACTAATACGACATATGTAATGATATGTAATGATACAGGCCAAACACCTCTCCGGCATCTTGTCCACTCTGGTGGGGAACACTCCACGCCACATCCAAAACTCCATAGATTTCACGAAGAAGATACAGAACCTTACTCTACCACCGGATGAAAGCATGGTCTCCTTTGATGTCACTTCTCTTTTCACATGCATACCCACCAGTGAGGCAGTAGAGACAGTTAGAAAACACCTACAACATGACAGCTCTCTACATACCAGAACTAACTTCAACCCTGACCAAATTTGCAACCTTCTGCACCTTTGCCTTTCCACGACATACTTCAAATACGATGAAGTTTTTTACAGACAGAAACATGGCTGTGCCATGGGTTCTCCAGTGTCTCCTATCGTGGCCAACCTCTGCATGGAGGAGGTGGAGGAGAGGGCTCTGAACTCCTTCACAGAAACAACTCCCAGCCACTGGTTCAGATATGTGGATGACACATGGGTCAAAATCAAAACTAAAGAATTGGAGGCTTTCACTCGACACATAAATGCGGTAGACAAGAACATCAAGTTCACCAGGGAGGATACGAAGGATAACAGTTTGCCCTTCCTGGATTGTGCGGTGTCTCTTGGCATGGATGGTAACCTCAGCATCGAGGTCTACAGGAAAGCCCACATACACAGACCAGTACCTCTTGTTTGACTCCCACCACCCACTGGAGCACAAACTGGGGGTAATCCGGACACTACAAGACCGGGCCCAGAAGGTTCCCTCCAGCACAGAGGGAAAACAAAAGGAATTGACACACATCAAGACAGCGCTCCAGACATGCGGCTACCCTAAGTGGACATTTGTCAAATCGTCCAAAAGGCGCCACAAAGAACCACCCGAGGCAGAAAGGGAAAAACGGAAGAAGTTAGAAATCCCACCTGAAACCATAAAAGCTGTGTAGAAGATCATATTTCCTGGCTTTGCAGTGCATTTCCCAGCATCATTTCACGAGCATTGGCTCTTAAGTCAGTGACTGGTCCACCCCAAGAATAAAACACCTCAGCAATGTTGTGTATGCCATTCAATGCACAGAGGAGTGCTCTGACCTTTATATAGGTGAAACCAAACAGCCCCTCCACAGACGCATGGCACAACACAGGAGAGCCACCTCATCGGGACAGGACTCAGCTGTACATCTTCATCTTAAGGAGAAAGGTCACTCCTTTGAGGACTCCAATGTCCACGTTCTGGACAGAGAGGACAGATGGTTTGAAAGAGGAGTAAAAGAGGCCATCTATGTCCACTTGGAGAAACACTCTCTAAACAGGGGTGGTGGACTAAGACACCATTTGTCTGCAACCTACAATGCTGTCTTGGGAGCCCTCCCCAGGCGGTTTAATCCCCATACACACCTGGGGCCATGTGAGCCCAAGGTGTCACACGAAACCAGGGGTGAAGGGCAAACACTCTCGAGTGATTCACACACGGGCTCATGTGACCTTAACGACTCACATGATGCCTAGCCAGAGGACCGACCCCCCGAGGCTGTTGCTTTCAACACGTCCTCTTTGTTGGTGATTGTCTCTACCCACTCGGGGTTAAATACCTGGGTTTCCCGCACTGACCCTCAGAACTGAAGAAGCCTTTCGGATGAGAGGCGAAACGTCTTCAAATAAGATAAGAAGTTCAGTTGCTTCCTACTAAACACTCCGAGATGAAATGCTTAAGGAAAACAGAGCATCCAAGAAGGCTGAGTCTTTCTGAAGTAAAGATTGTGAGGGAGTCACCATTCTGTGACAGACTGCTGGCAAATAGTGCAACAGTTTAAGAATAATGTTTCTCAAGCTTTCATTGTCTATTGTACATAATATCATTAAAATATTCAAATGTATCTGAAAAAAGGACAAGGCTGAAAACCAATATTATATACAGTATATCCAATATTGGATGGCCGTGCTCTTTGGGCCCTCAAACTGCATGATAGTGGCCCACTTCATGGGCTTGGGAACACTTCCAAAAACCACTGTTTGTACAGTTTATCACTGCGTCCACAAATGCAAGATGAAACGCTACTATGCAATTCATTTAAGGTGGACTGAAGTGAAGTGGATAACTGTCCTGTGGTCTAATGAATCAGAATTTGAAATTCTTTTTTGGAATTGTGTACGCTGCATCCTCCGTACTACAAGGGAGAGGGACCATCCAGCTTGTTATCAGCAAACAGTTCAAAACCCAGCATTAGTGCTGATGGGGGCGGGGGGCTATCTCAGCATCTTCGGGCGAAGGCGGGTCACCCTGGACAAGTTGCTAGTTCATTGCAGGGCTGACATATAGAGACAAACAACCATCCACACTCACATTCACACCTACAGGCAATTTAGAGTGACCAATTAACCTAACCCCCAGTTTGCATGTTTTTGGACAGTGGGAGGAAGGAGGAAGCCAGAGTGCCCAGAGAGAACCCACACAGGCACAGGGAGAACATGCAAACTCCGCACAGAAACACCCTGACCCAGAATTGAACCCAAGACCTTCTTGCTGTGAGGCGACAGTGCTAACCACTGCACCACTGTGAGGGAGGGCCTTACTGACTGTATTTTGGCAAAATAACACTAAACTAATTCTGCAGTATTTCAACAGCATGGCTCTGTAGTAAGAGTCTTGGTAATAACTGGCCTGCCTGCAGTTCTGACTTCTCACTCACTGAGAAATATGACAAAGAAAACAATTAACTTTTTAGCAGCATAAACCTGACATCAAGAATCAAGAATGGGAAAACATTCCACTTTCAAAATTACAGCATTTGTTTTCCTGTTTCCAAACTCTTATGGATAGTTGTTAAAAGAGGTAATGCAAGGGAGTGGTAGCCATGACCCTGCCAACGTTTTAAAAATGTTTTTTTAACTTTATTAATTAATCTTTCATATAACAACATTTTCAGTAATAGTTATACAATAATATCTTTATTTTTATATTTGGCTGAACAACCCCCCTTACCTTGGACATCAGACCCACAAAAGAGTACAGAATTGAATCAGATAAACAAATTTATTAATAATAATAATTCTACACATTGTCTTTGCTTACACAGTCTTAGTGAAATCAAATGACCAATTGGAGGATATAGTTTTGAGTCTAACATGGTTGTCAGAGAAAATCCTCTGGCAGCCACAGCACAGGTGAGGATGACTCGGAAGACAGGGAACAGGCCCAGGACTTTGGGGACTGGTGTCAGTAGAACTTCATCCTGATCAATTCAGGGAAGACCAAAGAGCTGGTGGTGGATTTCTGCAGGTGCAGACCCCACCTAGATAATGAAAACCAGCTGTAACAGTGCAAACTTCCTTAATATGGGACTAAGAAAGGACCATCTTATCGTAATGCATTGAAGGGGACAAGGGCCTGCAGCTTCACTGTCTCACTTTTACCTCTCTCCTTTAAAGTCTTCCTGTCAAGTTCGGTACATATTGTTTCAGTTTGGTCAGCAACTGGCGAATGTGACCTGCTGGATGCGGATTTACATACACTGTTAGATGATCTCCCACAGCCTGCTTAACTATAATTACTACAGAGTCTTTGTAGCCCTATACTGATTTAGCAAAATAGACACAGTCATAACCAAGGTGAAGGAATCCTAATGGTTAATTTTGAGTTAGTGTTTCCTTATTTCAGCCTCACAGCCCAGAGTGAGAAAACTGGAACATGAAGGTATTTCTGCCTGTATGTACAGTACTTCTGCAAACGGATGTTTCTGTGGCTATGGTTAGGGAGGTGGCATGATGATGTATGTTTGAATGTGATGCATATTTAATCTCTCTCTGAGGACAGTGTGTGCAATACAGCAGTGAGAATGGAGAGAAAACCCTTCAGAGCTTTGTCATCTCTTGACTGCTGCTTTAGAGTCACTTTTATTTGGTTCCCCTCTCCCACTATCCTTTCCGACTCTCTCTCGTTCAGCTTGTGCTCCTCTCGCTCTTTCACCTGCTTGTCCTCAACTGTTTCACTCTCACATGTGCCTTTCCTTAAAACTAAGCTCTTATTTGCCTCTCCAGTGTACAGCAGCTCTCCCAGTATCAGCGTGCTGTGTGGGGTGTCACCAGAGCATGCGTACTGGGTGTGTGAGTACAGGTACACCCGCCAAGGCAGTGTGTTTGGCGGTGTGAATGCCAGCGTCTGGATGTTGACCAGCTGCATGGCTGCCTGAAGGTTCTGTGGTGAACATTGAGGTATCGTAGAGCTCTGGAGCCATTCTTCCAAGCATACGTAATCCTCCTCCTCCTCCTCCATTCTCTCAGCACCTAGCCATGACAAAATGAGGAGAAAAGTTAGCAAAACTGATGTCAGAAAGATACAATTAAATGAGATGAAAGAGAGATGTCAGGACACCATGTGAAACCAAAATAGAAACAGAATGTGATGATTTTTAAAACACAGAAAGCCCATATTTGTTTTTTTTTTTTAATTTATATTCTCATTTAGAATTTTACGCTTAAGTTTGGAACAGGGCCATGTTTGCCACTCTGCTGCATCATCTTTTCTATTAACAACGTTCTGAATGTGTTGGGGAATTGAGACCAATTGCTGTAATTCTGAAAGTGGAATGTTCTCCCATTCTTGTTCTATTTCAGATTTCAGCTGCACAACAATTCAGGGTCTCCTTTGTAATATTTTAAATTTCATAATGCACTGATCACTTTTAATGAGTGACAACTCAGGGCTGCCTGCGGGGAAGTTAGCACACCGGACTCTTTAAGTACAGAACAGTGCATAACAGTGGGAACCCTCTGGGCCTTCCAGGCCTTCAGAGAGTGCCCCCCAAAAAATTTTTCTTTCCTTTATCAATTATTGTTTCCTTTTTGTGATTGGGCCTCAATTTCTATCATATTTATTTAAGGAATGAAAGGATTGCTGAAAAGTGAAACCTATAAATATTAGAGTCACCCCATCAGATTTTTTTGTGGCTGTTGTCTCTGGGCAGCGTTAAGGTTAGAACTTTACCGCTGGGGCAGAATGCCTCAGCAGTGTGCTTATTTAGAAAGCAATAGAGAAATTACCCAATTGCATTTTGATTCATAATGGGTGGGACCAAAACCTTGTTGCCCAAGGTTTTCTGAAAGACCTCACAGTCTTGCTTGTAGCGTAACAAGTTAACAAAAGTGGACATGTTTTATGCAGCTACAGCAAACGGGATGTAGCAAGCTTACCAGCAATGCCTTTCTCAAGGAGGGCTTTTGCAGAGAAGCAGTTTAAAACAGAAGACCTGCTACAGCACTCCAATTATATAAGATATATAAGAATAATCTTATTAGAATATAAGAAACTTTTTTTCAAGAATGATGAATGACTGGTTGTGAGAAAATTTTGCTGCATTGCTGGAGTTGTCTGCTTTGTTAAACTGACAAATCATCTGCCTGGGTTGAGGTTGGATTCTGTTAGCCTTACATTGGTCATTGGTGCAGAATGTGGATTGCCTTGCTCTTCCCTGAAAAACACATTGTCTACTTGATAGCATTTGTTTCTCAAAAAGCAGTACATATTATTCAACATTAATGGTTCCTTCATGTTCCTTCACAAATTTACATTAATTCATCCCCATACATGGATTCTGGCCTTTGAAATGTGCGCCGATAACAAACCAGATGGTCCCTCTTCTCCTCAGAGGGACCATGACTACCAAAAACAATTTAAAAATTTGAGTCATCAGACCACATGACAGTTTTCCTCTCCACCTCAATCCATCTTAAATGAGCTCAGCTCCGGAGAAGGCAGCAGCGTTTCTGGATTTGGTTTACATATGGTTTCATCTTTGACTTCTTGGAAATGGGGTTTATAAATAAAATACATTTATTTTTCAAAAGTTCAATTCCTTTGCCATGAGGAAGAAAATTTTTCACATGAATACATCTATATCTGTTTTGTAATTACCTTGCTCTGCGTGGAAAGGACGTTGCTGCAGCCACAGGAGCTCAAACTCCTCAGGGCTGACAGTTGGAGTCAGCAACAGACTGAGGGGGATCACAACACTGGTAGCTGGGGCATCAGCAGAGGAGCCTGAACACAGACCAAGGGAGATGGAGAGTTAGGATAAGGGACTTTTCTTTCAAAACATCATTGCAATCTAAGACAATTGCTGCAAACTCAGAGGAAGAAAACAAGTTTATGACCAAAATTATTCTACTTAGAATCTAAGGTTGACCCCATTTAAAGTGGAAGGAAGATATCTGTGACCCTCACACCATTTTCATTATTGCTTACATTATTGTTTTATAATTTCCCTTTTACAGAAATGCATTTGTTCAAGTTTTAAGTAGTTCAGCATGAAGAATTTTTTATACATAATAATTTCCAAAGTAAAAAAACAATAATACTAAGACTGGTCTTACATTTTGAGATCCATACAAAGAAACTTAGCTCTAATCAAATCAAATATTAATTGTATGGCCCAAAATCACAATTTATATATTATCTCACTGGGCTTTGACAAACTGTACAGACGTGCAATAGATGTCACTTGTACAGAACACAACAACATGGCAATAACAGTTTACTAAGAATGTTTGAATTCATATGAGTCTATAAATCCAGATATAATGAGAAACAAAAATTCCCTGTCTTATACAGGAGTGTGTTCTCTTTCAGCTGTTTCAACCCAGAGGCTCTACTTACTGATTTCAAAACCTGGGTATTGTTTAGCTTGTAAAATAAAGCTTTATTAAAACTTGTACAGCTCATTTATACAGCTCACAAACATTACTTTGACACGGGCACAAACTTATGTTTAAGCAAAGTTTAGACTTGATGTAAGTGATTTTCCTGTTGTTTTATGTAGGCTGATAAAGTTTGGGACCAATGTGTATCCAACTTTACTGGATCTTTGTGAACATTGTGACAGGATTTATCATAGGTGCTCGCTGCCATTTTAATCTCAGCACGGCTCTGTCTCTCTGCCCCACTCTGTTTAATATGACAGAAATAAAAAGGAAAGTTTAAAAATATATTTTTTGTACAGTAGCTGTGTCATATAGATGGCAAACTGAACCTTCTTCCTTTCAAAGTGCATATTCATAATCAAGAATTTCATAAAATGTTGACAATTGAAAAATAAAATCTAAGATGTGCAGATGAACAGCAAGGCTGGAGCCTATCCCAGCATCATCGGATTCACCAGTTCATCGCAGGGCTGACATCCAAGGGCTTTAATAAATATTGGTTGAAAAACCTCAATTATTCCCCGTACATCTCCTTCCTTTGTTGCAGCCAGTCATAAGACAATCTTTCAAATGGCCACCTTCGGTTGGTCAGCCTTTTATATTGGACCCAAGTTGCAATAATGAACATAATCTAGAGATCCCAGTAAATTTGTGAGCCATTATAAAATGATATAGTCAAGTTCAAACCTTTTTGCTGTTGCTGTGAAATGAAGCTTTATGTTTTAAGGTTGCAGTTGACATTTTATTAATATCTTGAGGGAATTATTTCAAAGATCTAGTTGGACTCAAAGACACCTTGAAAGATTTATTTGGCACAAATGTCTGCTTGACAGGCCTTCAGGTAAAGCACAGAAATGTAATGAGGCTACGAGGCTAGGTGTGGTTGCTAAGGCTGCCAAACCAAGAGATGGCATGACTTCCTCTAGGTTTCCAGAAAATCATCCTGTACATGAGCGAGACGGGTGTAGAGCAAATACACAGTTCTTCTTGACTTACTTCAGCCACAGTGAGGTAAGGGGAGTTCCATCAAGAGCAATGCTCTCGTTTTTATAAACACAATGATCTCACAAGCATGACCAGATAGTCACACTTGGAACGAGGGCGGAGCAAATGCTACCTTTCACACTTATCCTGCTGGTCTGGCCATTTTCCAGTCCAAAAGCTTGTTTCATAACCTATAGGCAACATTGCAGCACTCTTTAGCGCTCTTTGCTGAACAGAGTTAAATAGCCTATTTAAATGTGCAGAATTTTGTTTTCTGCTGCGAATTGTTTCTCAATAAAAACAAAAGAACTAGCATTACATCGTGGCAGTTGTATTTATTGTGAAGCACCCGCCATCTACATGACATAAGCGCACCTGTAAAAGGCTAGTTAGTAAGTTTTGTTCAAGTTATGTTTATGTCTCGCTCATGGCCTCACTTCCACACTCTTCTGGATCTTACCTTGACAGATAACATGATTAATCACATTCTTACCTCATGTAAAATTACATATTTTTCTGACCTTTTTTCAGACCTTATTCTATCCCCAAAATGTGTCTTATGATAAAATTGACAGTAAACTATTGTTATCCAATCATGAGTATATTGTGCAACCTTTATATCATATCTACAATCTTTCATTCGAAAAGGGTATAAATCCTCATGAATTAAAAATAGTGAGCAATTAATTTACACAGATGGTGACCCAGCTGTTTTCAAAAATAACAGGCCTATTTCCATTCTGCCTGCTATATCAAAAGTACCTGAAAAGTTTGTCTATAGAAGTTTAAATGAGCATGTTAATAAGCATAAAATTATCCATACACATCAGTATGGATTTAGGAGCAATGAGTTATACAAGTAATAAGGTGCAGAACAGTAATAGGTTTGACCGAATTCAATATTCTCCTGTTTGAGAAGATAGAGACCCGATTCTTGTTTTTAATACCCCTGTCAAACTGGCCAAAAATCGTACTGCATTGTGAGCTCCCAGTATGTAGATCTTAGTGATCAGCTCACCCAAATGTAGGTTGGAGCCAAATTTGATAAATATGCTTCAATATCCTTTAGATAATGTGCTCACTAGATTTCTGGTCATAATGACTTTGACAGTTGACCTCCAAAGATTTGATCAGATTTTTTTTTTTTGACGTTCATAACTGTGGCCCACATAAGGCTAGACTGATTCTGACTTTTTACCTCTGACCTCCTACCTCTAATCAGTTCATCCTTGAATCAGAGTGGACGTGTGTAAAATTTGAAGAAAATCTTTCGAAGTGGTCTTTAAATATCACATACACAATAATGTCCGGACAGATGTATGTATGGACGTATATGCACATGTACACAGGCCAAGTGGATTGCGGTCCATAATGCCACACATAATGCCTCCAGCCTGGGCTGTTACTGGTGTGGTGGCATAAAATTGCTCTAAAATCACTTCTGTCGAGTTAATATTTTCTATATGGTTTTCCGATATAAACTGTGTCCTGTCTTCTCTAACCCTCATCCATATAGGCTTTTATGAGTATTGCGTGTTTTCTTTTTGTCTAATAACTATTTTTTTTCTTCAGTTGTTTTTTATCTTAGGCAATCTTTCATTCACATCACTCCAGAGTGTACCTTCTTAGACAGTTGACAACAGTGGTTGTGCATAGTTTAGTTGTACCTAAATGTTAGTTAACTTTTATTTTGATTTTTATAAACGGATGATACACAGATAGAACTGGGTTGTGTGTTTTAATGATTTGACTACTGATGGAAAAATCTGGATGTTTTCTGAGGTGTACCGGGATATACTTCCTACTCACATTCAGCCAAATTCTGCAAAACTAATAGGATGGTGCTCCACAGTGCAGATGGAGAATGACCCAAAACATACCGCAAAAGCAACCCACAAGCTTCTAAAGAAATGGAATATTCTTTAATGATCATGTAAATCACATGATCTCAACCTAATAGAGCAGCTTTTCAGTTACTGAAGACAAAACTGAAGGCAGAAAGACCTACAAACAAGCAACAACTGAAGGTGGCTGCAGAACTACATTTATAGTTATATAAGCCATTGTAAATGAAGGTATTCTGTCTAAAATGACTGTAATTCTTAAAAGATTAATGCCACATTTTTGTGAAACCCCTTAAATTAAAGCAGAAAGTCTATATTTTAGTCAAATTATGAGTGTTTTATTTTACATCCATTGTGGTGGTGTATAGAGGCAAAAATGAGAAAAGTTTTGAATAAAATCAACATTGACAATGAAATATTTAATGTCTCTCCTCACCTGAATGAACGCTCTCTACTTGGCTAGAGTAAAGCGAGTTTGAGAGGTCACAGTTGGGCTTGGGGTCAAATGTTGCATGTTGAGGGCTTCCTCTAATGGCTGGGTCCATCTCTACAGCAACTTGCCTCAGAGGCTCGAGAGTGTTAAACATGTGGGCCCAATTGCTGACTGGCTCCGCAGGATGGCCAATCAAAACACCCAGGGAAGGGTCTGACCTCCGACCTTGGATTACCTTTCGTGTTTCTTCTATCCCACAATGCAATAGGCGGTAGTAGAGAAGAGCCTGGTCACGTATACACATGTCTGCCTCCTCCTCTGGAACATACAAGAGTATTAACAATGTCATGTCTCTCTTCTACAAAAAATTCATACACACAAACTCATGTCACTCTCTTTGTTAAGTACACTTATTGACGCAAAGCATTTCATAGCCCCCAACTGTCACTCTGACAAAAAACAGTCTCAACCTTCAAAAAGTGCTTAAACTTTGTGGGGACAATTTCCTCATAAGACTACTATCAAGTTGAAATGTATCCATCCAATGACAGAAATACATGTGCACGCACACACATATACACACACACCTATGCAGTAGTGTAGTAGTCTTCCAAGCATGTCATGAGTCTCAGCTGGACGGCACAAAAACAGCCTCATGGTGGCCGTCAGCAGCTCCATCTTGACTCCCACAGAAGCCTCGCTGCTCACGCCATCAACGAACACCTCCAGTGTGTAGGTGGCATTAGCCACTTGCTCCCCATACACGCCTAGCAACCACAGCAAGGCCTGCCTGCCCTGTTGCAGAATGAGGAAAACGTGCATATAATTTAGATTCAATTTGCTGGCACTGCACACATATTGAGATGTTTGGAGTTTGCCATCTAATCACATTTCTTGCACACCGTGCAGTCTTTGACCACTAGCAGTTAGTGGTGAGGCTGGGGACAAGATGCACAGTTCTTTTGATCAGCACTGAATGTTAACAAGAAAACATAGTTGTAAAAAATTCTGACTGCTTGTCTTAGTTTTAATGAGCACTGATGTTTTGGTAAGACTGCATGAAGTCCTTGAATGAATATAAATAACATTTTTGGAGGCCTTACATGTTAGAAGTCAGTGAGTAGAGTTGGGCAAACATGTTTTTTGTTTCATACAGCTGCATTCAAGATTAACCTGCCATCATAGATGTAGATAATTGTACAAAATTGTTGGCACAAAAGTGTTGGCAAGTGCATAAACCAAAAGGCAGAAACTGCCTTACACACCCTGAGGTCTGAGGAATGAGGAAAGAAACATAACCAGGAAATATTTCTGTTAACAGGCCTCGCAAAACAGCAACACCTTTAAGACGTCACACAAAGGTGGTTATCAAAGATAAGCCAACATATGTTCATAGTAGGACAATATCAGTAGGCTATATAACAAAAACGAAGGTTTTGTCAAAACACAATGATCTCTTATCTGGAACATAATCTGGTCCACAGAAGGTTAGCTGTAGAGTCACTATGGTGATAAACCTACACTGGTAAGTGAACTAGCATTATAACACTAAAAACCCAGTTAACCCCAAAATTACCTCACTACCCACAAATCTTGGGACACAATAGGGCAGCAGGTTAGTACTTGCACAAGGTTGATTGATTGATTGTTGATTTAAGTTTAAATTACAGAAGTTATCAACTTCAATAATTCTGACTGTTAGTCAGAACTTTGTCATTGGAGGAATGATCAGCATTGATTTTGAACTTCTGAACTGATCACAAATAATACTAAAAACAACCCCCTTTTTAAAATTTGACATATTTCCAACAACGTATCTGTCAAATATCACGAAGTGATGTCAACATTTTCAACACATTTTTGCTTTGCTCAGCCAGTACTTGTGCTAGTTAGTTAGTTTAAAGTTTAAAAAAAATAAAATCACTTTGAATATTAATGTATTAAGTAAAATATAAAGTGAGATTTAACTTCTAATATGCTATTTTTAACATTTCTTTTTAATGCAGCTGTGTCTTTTACAAACCTTATACTAAAATTATGTAACCAAAAATATAATAACATGGACCCCAGACTGTTTAGTCATATATCCAGCAAAACGTCAATTCATTTCAACAAGTGTTTTAAAAGATATGGAGCACAGTGGTAAACTTCGGATTTTGTTTGGAAACAGAGGGCGGTATATCAAAAAATAAAATACTATTTATGCTTTCGAGCATGAAATACACATCATCTTTATAGCCAATTCTAATAAATACAGGTGGAAAAGGAAATGTTTAAAGCTGCTTTCTGTACTTTACATTTTAAACAGCCTTCTTCCTGATTTCCTGAACTGGAGGTGTACAAAACATGAGTTCTTCTCCCACCACTGTTGTTTCTTTTAATTTTTTACACAGAAAACCAGAGTATTTTGAAGAATATGTTAGGAGTCAGTGCGGATGTGAGGTAGGAGGTTAAATTTGGACTTGTTATGAATTGTTCTTATATTGCTGACTGAGATAAAATGTAAATGTTTTAAAGCATGGTGACATTTTTACACACATGCAGTATGTGGATGTGGCTGCAGTGTCAGCTCGGGTCTCACCTGGCTGTCCTGCAGCGCCTCCTCGCAACCCTCTAGAGCCAAACACACAGTGTGGCTACACTGAGGACACACCCAGATCAGGTCACGCATTGTTTGCACCACAGCTGAGAAGGAAGAGAGACAGTGAAACAGAGGGTGATTAAAAGTGACACTATGTGAGAAAACAGGTGCTGCTAACTGACGTGGTTCTGTTGTCTGAGTTATCTGCATACTGGGATGTAACGATTTACTTAACTTACAATGCAATACAATTCCAAATTTTTTTTTTTTTTTTTTTTTTAACAAAATGAGATTTAAGAAAGTATAAATCAAAAAACTGCCCTTTTATTATTATTCAGACAAAACACTGTAATTTTTCTTCTTTTTTTTATTCATACAATTACAGAATCCTTTTTCACTTGTGAAGTAGGGAGGTTATAAACATTACAAACTGCAAAATAACGCACATTTCCTTTTCCTTGTAAATGACAAAATAAAACTATCTTGTCCTAAATCAACTCTGCTCCCTTGAACAGTGTGTAAGTATTATTACCAAATGAAATGTGTAACTATTTACATCTTTCTATAGAGAATATAATTTTCTGATAATGCTTTTCATTACAGAATTGATTAGGCATTTGTAGGCTCCTCTGATCAAAATGGTTCAAATTAAGGTTCATTATCATTTGTGAGCCGTGTCTTTTAATTATGTCAATGTGATGTTGAGAATCATTTTTGGTGGTGTTGAAAGACAGATGACACACCTGAGCAGTTTTTGGTAAGCACATACATAATGCATTTTTTCTGTTACTAAGATCATTTGCTCCATGTGGGTGATATATAGTAGTAAAGAAATAAAGACATAAAGTTTAGCAACATGTTAACGCTGCAGTATAAACACCACTATGTGTCGAATTGGTCTAATTGGTATCATGCAGTGCACATAGGGATAAAATAAAAGATAGTTAGGGGAGTACAAATCTGCATTGCATCAGAAGGCTTCCAGTCTCTCTTCCAGTCCACAGCTGATGTTCCGGGTTCTTTACCTAGCATAGTCCCGGTGGCTGCTCCGCCCCTGCCTCTCTGCCCTTATTGTCTACCTTTTCCTCTAAAAAGTTGACCTAAGAAAGTTCCCTAAAAGTTTTATCTCTATTGTTGTACAAACAGAAAGCATATATAATACGCATGCTGCTTACATTGTAGCTGCTAAAATACTCAAATAATATAGTGTATCTGTTCACAATTACATGGTACATTTAGCTAGCATTAGCATACAAACAGCTGCCTAATTTCACCAATAGGCTGCTAGCACAATGCAAAACAAGTAATGATACATCCACACAAACTATGAACTACAATTTCACTAACTTAAATTTTCAAATATATACACATATTCAAGTTACATTTCTAAATGTGTCTATCTCAAGACACTTCATCAATTGACAAAACACTGCTTGATGCAGTAGCGATTTTAACAGTCATAACAGTGTGTGTGTGTGTGTGTGTGTGTGTGTGTGTGTGTGTGTGTGTGTGTGTATGTGTGTGAGTTGGGGGGGGATTACCAGAAGTGATGTGCTTCTGTTTGAGTGTGAGCAGTCCAATCAGGACCTCCAGACATCGGTCACTGTAACTCCGTCCAATACGACCTACGTGACAGGAGCACACAAAATATGAGAGACATACACGAGAGACATACAGTAGGCCATCTTTAAACCCCTATACATCTAGAAAACCATAAATCTATTCCATCATTCAAAACTACCAGACTGTGGGCAATGTGCAACAACAAAGAGGGAAGTTGAGTTTGGAGGAAAAGAATGGACAAACACTGTTTGGCGTGAAAAGTTGACCAAGACAGCTACAGAAACAGTAGTTTCTATAGCTGTAGTCTGACTCATAATCTGCCTGAGCTTTTCCAAAGGTTACTTACTGTTTGGGGAAAAAAGTGTAAAATAGGAGAACATAAAATCCTTTTAATAAAAAGGCTATGAGTATTAAGGTGAGGGTGTGTTTCTTTGAGCTAGAATAGAGGGTATAAAAAAACAGATAGTCTGGAAGTGTTTGTCTTGCATTAAAGACAGACGGTGTGCATGGTCATACTTTTTATAGCCAAATAATAGTGTGTGTCTTTACCTAGAGCTGAGATTGCAGCCTGGGCAGTGTCAGTGTTGACATCAGTGCAGTATCCTTTCAGCTCATCCAATAATATTTCAACATTCTCATCATTCACCAGCTCCACCAGCACCTGCAGACACAACATCTTTACTACTGTTATAGTATTAGACTGTGACACCTCACATTGTGTAAAGTGATAAGCAGCAGACTGAGTTATGCCGATCAGTATTGTGTGGATCAAGCTCTAAACGCTAATTTCATACACTTTCTTTAAGCAGCACTGTCGTCGTCGCTTGTTAGCACATCAAGTGTGTGAAGGTCAAGTTTGCTGTGTTTACACCTTAATAGCCAACACTCATTACACTTATTTCTGTAATCATCGAAAATGTGATTACTCTTTAGGCATTTTGCGCAACCAAACTTGCTGAAAATAATAAGTTTCTTGCTGAAACCAAAAACATTCAACTTCCAAAGTATAAAACAACCAGATATATTAGAAGTAGATATCAATCGCAAAGGTGCAACCCTTTCAATCCAATTAGAATTACTCAACTGGCATATAACCCCAAAAACTTTTGTACTTCCTGGTTATGTGGCCCACTGAGCAGTAGCGTTTCTCTTGCTGGCCCCTACTGTGGGTTCCCACGAGGACTTTACATTGTCATGATGTTAGAGATTTTTAAATCCCTTTTCTTGGTTCAAGAAAAGTTTGGGAAAAAAAAAAATCACATAAAAAAAGAATAATTTTTAACCTCCAAATCAAATCCAATTTTATTTATATAGCCCAAACTCACAATTTATTTATATCTCACTCAGCTTTGACAAACTATACAGCTGTGACACCCTCTGCCCTTAGACCCTTGAACCGGGTGAGGAAAAACTTAAAAAACCCTAAACAGGGAAAATAAGAAACCTCAGGAAGAACCACAGAGGAGGGATCCTTCTTCCTAGGACGGACAGATGTGCAATAGATGTCACTTGTACAGAACGCAACAACATGAAAATAACAGTTTACTAAGAATGTTTGAGTTCGAATGAGTCCAGATACAGTGTAGGTATGGTATGTTGCTCCAGAAGTCATTGTAGTCCATTGGCTTGGCTGGGCAATCCAGCCTTGGATCCAAGTCACAGGATCTCTTGTCCTAATTTGAGCAGGAAGTGTCAGGCAAGACCACAACAGCAGCTCCCACCGTGATGTACCTTGTTTGTAGTTTGAGTTATCCTGTGACCAGTTTTATAGACCTCTTTCACAATGGTGGTCTATGGGGAATTTTTTTTATTGTAATACTGTGAGTGGCCACTGTGAAATGTTGGAAGCGAGTCTGAGCAGTGCTGTGTTATCCAGGTCTAATTAATAGGAAATGAGCTGGATTTTCCAAACAGATTCTGTGTTGTACAGCTCATAGAGCATGAAAATTAGTGACTTCCACTAGCTGAGCAGTATTCTCATCAGTATTAATGGTGAAACAAGTCATCTCACAGTTGTGGTGCCGCTACTCAAAATATATTGTGATCATTCTACAAATAATTCTTTCATGAGTATAAGCCTGAAGGCAGGGATGAGAGTGTGTCACATAATACTGTTATTATTACTTACACAAAGGAGTTTAGGCTTTTACTGGTTTGTTTGTCTGTCTGTAAACAGGATACCCCAAGAAGTTGTACACAGATTTTTATCACAGTTTTTGTAAGAATAGGCCTTGGCCAAAGGAACAAGTCATTACATTTGGGAGAGATTTGGATCAGGATGGGGGATCCAGGAATTTTTATTTTTTTTATATTGTGAGTTGGGCACCCTACCCTGGTGGAGGTTTGCCCATACCAGGTTCTCTGTAGTTAAATGTTTTTGATTGTTATGTTAACTTAGCTTGAAATGCCAGCGCTCTTCCCAAGAGTTTGGTTAATATTACTCTCACATCTCAATAGGTTAAATATAGAGCTGGAGCCTGAGACAGTTAATTTTGCAGGCTGGAGACAGAAGGAAACAGCAAGCCTGACTGTCCAAAATTCCCTGCACCTCCGATGCAGACTAATTATTCACTGAAAACTTAAGTTATAAAAAGGGTGTGGTACATTAATTCCTGGTTGGAAGCAAAATTAGCAGGGACTCTTTCCATAACCTTTATCTGTGAGAGTTTTATTATTAGGGATGTCCGATAATATTGGTCGATATTAACTTAAAAATGTAATATCGAGAAGTATCGGTATCAGTTTTTATAACCAATGTTTGTTCTGCTTCAGCATTTCCGAGCCTGCATGAACGCAGCATGGGAACTTTTCCGGCTTGCACTTGATGTCATATAACAACAACAACATGCTAAACTCCTGGGTCGCTAGCATGACATTTTGTCTGTGGTTTGAAAGTATTTCCAAGTGTTTCTTATCGATATTAAATTTGAAAATTGCAATGATTAAGGGCGGAGGAAACAAGGTGTCTTCCTTTAATACATCCAATTTGATCTCCCAACTCAAGAAGAATCATGCGGTTACATGTTACATTTGTGCACGGATTGATAAAAAGAAGCAACAACGGCCACCGAAAAAAAACACACAGTTGTCGCTTAAAGAGTCAACTGAGAAAAAACAGAAATACACCAAGGACCGGGCAGGCAGAGAGCCATCAATGTGAAAATCATGGAATGTATCGCAGTGGATAACTAGCCTTTTTCTATCATTCAAAATGCCGGATTCACCAAACTTGTGGAGTTCCTCAAGCCATGTTATGCCACGCCCAGTCGCAAGTGTTTCTCAGACGAGTGCTTACCCGAATTGTACAGTGTTGTTTACAGCCGCGTCGAGAAGCGAATTTCTGGTGCTGTATCTATTTGCTTCACTACAGATATTTGGTGTTCAAGAGATGGCCGGGTTAACGTGTTGAGTTTGAGTTTATAATTTAATCATTGAATTATTTGCCAAGTTATGGCCAGTTACAGCTAGTCAGTTGTCAGGCTTATTCATTGAACTTGGACTAAAAGAGGACTATGTTTATTGTTTACTACTTGACTCTGAAGATATGTGTCTTCCTCATTTTGACGTTGTCTACTTTTTGTGAAGAAGTCAAACTTGCCCTAGCTGTAGTGTTGTTTAAGGCAAAATGTTCAAAATAATGCACTTTAAAAAAAAATAAATATATGGCAGTGCTATATTGGCACTTTTTTTTTTCCATAACTTAAGTTGAAATTGTTCTCTTAATTTGCACAGACAATGTTTACATTTGGAAAGCCATGTTGCATTAATGTATGCATCTAGTGGGGCATCACAATAAAATTAGGCATAATGTGTTAATTCCTCAACAAGAGATATGTTATGTTGTTACCAAACAGTTTTGGCGTAAAAAGCCTGCATGTATCGGTATCGGGCAATATCAGAATTGCAAATTAAGAGTTGGACAATATCGGATATCGGCAGAAAAGCCAATATCGAGCATCCCTATTTATTATAATTTCAATTCAATAGATGGTAAAATGGCCACTGGTGCCAATTAATTGACCAATCAAATGAATTGGTCAATCAACCTCTAGCATCAACTCCATTTTCAGCTGGACAATAAATATACTAAAACAGTAAATTGCTGAACTGCTGCAGTGACAGTAAAAGAAACTAAATAAAAACTGAGGTCACAAAAAATAAATCTTTCAGACTTGGAGAAAGCATCAGTAAGTCAGAGAGGATTCACCTGCATCTTCCTCTGCTTGATGTAGGCAGGCTCGGCATAGCCACAGAAGAAGCGTTTGTAGTGCACGCCCATCAGGCCAGGAAGAGAACGCAAGAGCAACTGAAAGAGAACAAGACATTCCCGGGAAGAACTCCAACACACTGGTACTCAGCTGGGAACTTGTGAGTATCCCCACAACTGCCCAGCACCTCAAACCCTGGGCAACTCCAGAAAAGTAGAGAGTCCAGTCCCTCTCCAGGAGTTGAGTCCCAGAACCTAAGCTAGGCAGCCCACCTATATGTAGCTGGTACTGTTAGGGAACGCATCAGGCTGCTGTGTGACCTGGGTGGCAGGCAATGGCAGGTGTGCAATTCCTGGAGACTGGCTATAGGAGCGTGGAAAATCAGCAATTCAGTTTTTGACCAAATATGGTCAGTTCCCCTTATATTCCCAAGTTATGGTATTGAATAAAAGAGAAAACATTATGTTACAGTGAATTTGACATTCGAAACCTTTTAGATATAAAAACTCATCACCTCTTCAATTTCACTGTTAGACATTTGTGTGAAATCAAAATTAGCACATAAATGCAGTAGCTATGATGAAAAACATGATCTGTGAGCCCACAGTGACTCTGACAACCAAATTCAGTTCATTCTTGAGACTAAGTGGAAATTTGTGCCAAATTTAAAGAAATTCTCTCCAGGTTCTCCTCGGGTATTGTGCTCTCGAAAATGGCACGGACAGGTATGCAGACAACCCTGAAATATAATGCCTCTGTGTCTGCACTTGCAATATATTAAAACACATGCAGACACCATCACACACTTTTGGTGAGTCGCAAGTGATGACTGAGAGGGAATGTATCAGTCTACACATTTTTTAGTACTGTAGGACACATACTTTGACACCCTCTCACTACAAATATGAATCATTCTCACTGACCTGTATGTGGCAAAGGGCAGTGAACCTCATCTCTCTGGACACGCTCCCACAGGCGGCCAACAGCGGCACATGTACTCGCTCCAGGGCCGCCAGACAGACAGCAGGCAGAGTGAAGCACAGGCTGAAGAAAAGGTTGAGGGTAGCTGCCATGACCAGGAGGTGTGGGCTGACCAGGGACGCATCCAGCAGGGACAGGATGTCAAAGAGTTCATCCTCTGACTGAGGCTGGTAGCGCTGGAGGATCCTCAGCACCTCGCACTGACCCCAAACATCAGTGTCCTTCAACCTGGGACGACAGATACAGAGTGTGTGTGTGTGTGAAGTAGTGTTGACTAGTGCCCATTCTGCCATTCCGCTATTAGCTCATTCCATGAGCTAATAGTAGGATGGCTAGTAAATAGTTTTACTGTTTTTAAATTTTTTGTTTAAACTCAAACTCAATATAATCTCTCCAGCGTGTCCTGGGTCTGCCCCAGGTTCTCTTCCCGGATGGGCATGCCCCAAACACCTCCCTTGGGATACGTCCAACTGGCTCCTCTCAGTTCTCCTCTCGGTTAAATTCCGATCTCCTCACCATATCTCTAAGGCTGAGGCCAGCCACCCTGTGAAGGAAACTCATTTTGGCCGCTCGTATTCGCAATCTCATTCTTTCGGTCACTACCCAGAGCTCATGAACATACGTGAAAGATGGAACGTAAATTGCAACCATGTACAGCCACAACAGCCTGGCATCTCTTCCTCATGCTGCTCAACAGCTTGGTCACACACTGGTGTGGGATGGCATCCAATTGTATTGTTTGACCAAGCGGGCTCTGGCTCTGGCTGTGTATGGTTCTTCCACATGCTACTGAGGCTCCTGTTTGTTAAATTAATAAATTGTTAAATTGCCAATATGTATTGTTTCTTCAGTCTTCAATCATCCAATCCAATAAATGACACAAAACAAGAGTCAATAGCAGAATAAGCTGTTTGCCATTGGCAGAAAAGATTTGGCAAGTTTTTCATGGGCGCAACCCATATACTAAACTCTGCTGCTCATCTCACAAATGCAATTTCCTCACAAATGCGGCACCATTTAAAAAGGGAAATAAACAGGCTTTCCAACGGACTAAGATTTATCGCCAAGAAGCATTGTTACAACAAAGAAATAATCGACCAAATACAAATTTCCTTACTTTTTGTGCGAAGCATATATATCAATCAGCCTTAACAATAATGCCACTGACGACTCAAGTGAATAAAATTGATCACCCCTCCTTGCAACCGCCTTGGCGGAGACCAACCCTGACTGGGAACGAGTCTGACTTACTGCCGGCAATACGAACCAAGCTCTGACTCCAACAATACAGAGATTGAATGGCCCGTAACAAAAGGCCAACTACCCAATACTCCCGGAGCACCCCCCACAGGACATCTTGAGGGACACGGACATAAGGCTTCTCCAGATCCACAAAACACATGTGGACTGGTTGGGCAAACTCCCATGCCCCCTCCAATACCCTCGCGAGAGTATACAGCTGGTCCAGTGTTCCACGGCCAGGACGAAAACCACATTGCTCCTCTTGAATCCGAGGTTCAACTAGCAGCTGGACTCTCCTCTCCAGCACCCTGGAGTAGACCTTCCCAGGGAGGCTGAGGAGTGTGATCCCCCGGTAGTTGGAACACACCCTCTGGTCCCCCTTCTTGAAAAGGGGGACAACCACACCTGTCTGCCACTCCAAAGGCACAGTCCCTGATGTCCATGCTATGTTGCAGAGGCGCGTCAACCATGACAGCCCTACAACATCCAGAGCTTTCAGGAGGTGGGGCGCTGCTGCTGCGGAGTTGTTTGACAGCCCAAGCGACCTCGACCCCAGTGATGAGAGAACCCAGCCCAAAGTCCTCCGGCTGTCCTTTGTCACCGGTTCTGTTCATAATTTTTATGGACAGAATTTCTAGGCGCAG
>KV751327.1:429302-461698 GCA_001698575.1 Mola mola
ACCCGCAATGTCCAAAATCACACCTAGATGCCACCAAACCCCATGCACTGGACCCTTAATGGTTTATTTTAAGACAGAGCATAGGACTCTACATGGATATGAAGGATCACCTGACATATAATCAGGGTAAGCTGAGCAGAGGGGGAAGCACAAAATTAACTCTTTACATTAACAACATTGCTAAAGACATAATGCTGCAGTGAATTTATTCTAATTTTAAACATTTGGTGACATTGAACACAGGGTTGAACATTTCGGAGCATCTTATTGTGCTTGAACCAGATTTGGCTGAATGAAGAGTTCTTTTTGAAAGTACATATAATGCTCTTATTTAAATCTAAATAAGATAGGGTGAGTGTGTATATGCAAGTATAAGGGATATATATAGGCATACTCAACAGGATGTTCACCACTGAACCATCCAAAGTGTACTCTCAGTGGGAGGGTAATAAGACGAGGACAGATCCACCCAGGGGTGAGACTGAACTGTACTGGAAGGGCATATGGGGGAAAGAGGCATCACATAACACCCATGCTCAGTGGTTGGTGGACTTGAGAGAGGACCACAGCCATCACTCAGAACAAGACCCATTAAACATCACTATGGCAGACATCCAAGAAAGAGTCTCGGGGATGAAGAGCTGGATAGCACCGGGCCCTGACGTGATCCACGGCTACTGGCTAAAGAAGCTAACTGCACTCCATGAACGCCTGGCAGCTCAGATGAACCAGCCGCTGAAAGATGGGACCCACTCAGAGTAGTTGACCCAAGGCTGGACGGTCCTGATCATGAAGGACCCCCAGAAGGGAACGATTCCATCCAACTACCGGCCAATAATCTGTCTCTGCACGACATGGAAGCTCCTGTCAGGCATCATTGCAGCCAAGATGAGTAGGCATGAAGCCCAATACATGAGCAGGCCCTGAGAGGGGTTGGTAGTGACACCAGAGGAGTCACACACCAGCTACTGGTGGACAGGGTAGTCTCTAGAGACTGTAAGACCAGGAAGACCAACCTGTGCACTGCCTGGATTGTCTACAAGAAAGCCTACAACTCAATGCCATGGATACTGGACCACTTCGAGCTATATAAGATCAACAGGACACTAAGAACCTTCATCAAGAACTAGATGGGGCTATGGAAGACTACTCTGGAAGCCAATTCAAGGCCAAGTGCCCAAGTTAGCATCAAGTGCGACATATACCAAGGAGATGCCCTATCCCCCCCTGCTGTTATGCATTGGTCTGAACCCCCTCAGCCAGATCATCACAAAGAGTGGCCTCAGATACCAGTTCAGAAATGGAATAATGATCAGCCACCTCCTCTACATGGATGACATCAAGCTGTACACAAAGAGTAAGCGAGACATCAACTCATTGATCCACATCACCAGGATCTACAACAATGACATCAACATGTCATTCGGGCTAGACAAGTGTAGCCGGAATGATACCAAAGAGAGGCAAGATGACCACAACTGAAGGGGTTGAATTACCAGAAGGGAACATTGCCGATGTTCAGGACAGCTATTAATACCTAGGGATCCCACAGGCAAATGGGAATCATAAAGAGGCCGCATGGAAGTCAGCCACAGCCAAATACCTGTGTAGAGTAAGGCAGGTCCTGAGAAGTCAGCTGAATGGTCAGAACAAGATCAGAGCCATCAACACCTATGCCCTGCCTGTCATCAGATACCCTGGTGGTATAATAACCTGGTCAAAGGAGGAGATAGAAACCACAGATATCAAGACAAGGAAGCTCCTCACCATGCATGGACAGTTTCACCCCAAGTCCAGAACCCTGAGGCTGTACACAAAGTGAGAAGAGGGAGGCCGAGGATTAGTGAGTGTCAAAGCCATTATCCAAGTTGAAACAACCAAGATCCAGGAATACATCTGGAAGATGGCCCCAAATGATGACCTCCTAAGTGAATGCCTCAGCCAGCAGAAACCCAGTGAGGAGAAGGAAGAATAAGAGAGACCATCATGGAGGGACAAGCCCCTGCAAGGGATGTACCACCGACAGGGAGGAAGTGGCTGATATCGAGAAAACATCCCAGTGGCTGGAGAAGGCTGGTCTCAGGGACAGCACAGGGGCACTGATCATGGCAGCACAAGAAAAGGCCTTGAACACAAGATCGATAGAGGCCGGGGGTCTACCACACCAGACAGGACCCAAGGTGCAGACTGTGCAAAGATGCCCCTGAGACAGTGCAACACATAACAGCAGGGTGCAAGATGCTGGCAGGTAAGGCATACGTGGAGTGTCACAACCAAGTGGCCAGCATAGTATACAGAAACACCTGTGCCGAGTATAGGCTGGAGGTTCCAGGGTCAAATTGGACAACACCTCCTAAGGTGATTGAGAACAACCGAGCTAAGATCCTGTGGGACTTCCAGATCCAGACCGATAAAATGGTGGTGTCTAACCAACCGGATAACGTGGTGGTCAACAAGCAGGAGAAGAAGGCGGTAGTGTAGATGTCGCAATCCCAAGTGATAGCAACATCAGGAAGAAGGACACGAGAAGCTTGAGAAATACCAAGGGCCGAAAGAGGAGCTGGAAAGGATGTGGGGAGAGTAAAGGCATCAGTGGTACCAGTGGCGATAGGAGCACTCAGGGCTGTAACCCCCAAGCTGGGAGAGTGGCTCCAACAAATCCCTGGAATAACACCTGAAATCTCTGTCCAGAAGAGCACAATTTTAGGAATAGCTAAGCCAGCGCAGGACCCTCAGGCTCCCAGGCCTCTGGTAGAGGACCCGGGCTTGAAGGTGACACAAGACCGCACAGAGAGGGCGAGTGAGGAATTTTTTTTAATATAAATATCATTTTTTTGTTTATTTATTTGACTACAGTTTGTTTGTTGAAAGCCAAAGACTATGTTCTTCTTCTGTGATATTTGATGGGTTATGCATAACAGTACATCTCTGTTCACTGTTAATGCTAACGTACCAACCTGTCATATCAATTCTTCAGCAAGGTAGAAAATATAACAGTCATGTTGTGTGGAAAAATGCTCTTGGCATGATCAGCATAAAATGAGACTGCAGTCAAATTTTTGTGATACTGCAAACAAATACACTAGCTGCTCTTCTTTTATTTCTAACAAGGCCAATGAGTGTTTGCTATAGTATTAAACCACACTCACTGTTACCAGTGTCCATGCAAGTTGAAAAAACAATTGAAACTAAAGATGCAATAATATGGAAAATCTGGGCCAATACTGAAACCTTTTTGTGTAAAGAAGTCTGCTGTATAAAATAGGAAATGAAAAAATAAATGATGTGTGTCCTTGTACATAAAACAACACATGGACATGTTAACACACTACAAAACAAGATTTTCATCGCAGGGGGTCTTTAAAGCTGCAGTCAAATGTAGGACAGTGAATGTAGCCACTGCAAAATGAATGAGACACAACAGACTATTATCAGCCACTGGTATCAGTAAATGCCATCTTATTCGCTGAATAATCAATATCAGTTAACCAAGGCACTATCGGCTGGTACCAATATTGAGTAGATATATTGATGCATTCCTAACTGAAACTTTAAATACATATATTTTTGAAATCATATACAAAAATAATAATTAAAAAAAAAGTGTTTCAGTGTCTCAGAGTTCTTGTGTGAAATATCCTGTCCCAACATTCCAAAATCCAGAGACACCAATGTACAGTGATTAACGTGTCATTATATTAACAAACTAACTTTTCCAGCCGTTCAAATTATTAAGGTACCAAGTTTGTCGGGGGGCTTAGAAATGAGAGTAAGCCACAACATACATGTACCCAGTGACCACTTCATTAGGTAGACTAGGTACAATTAATGCAATTTGATTTAAAATTGCAATGAATTCTACTTTAGGAAGTTTATAATAATCAGCTTTAGTTGGCATTACCAGCCTGCATTAGACTGTGCAGGCAGACCTAATAAAGTGGCCGCAGAGAGTAGGGATGATACTGATGGGTAGTTATTCTATTCCCCCAGGACCCGTGACAAAAGAGATGCAGCAACAGAGAGGCTGTGGACTGTCCGTCTGTCTGTGTGACCGACCTGATGACTTTGAGGATGGTGTTCCGGTAGCGCAGCTGGTCAGACTGGACGTTCGGGTTGGACAGAGCTCTCCTCAGCTCCCTTACCGTGTCCTCAGTCCCATGATAAGGCATGATGCCCGAAACAGAAGCCTAAGAACACTGATACAGCAGGGAACAAAAAACACTGTAGTTGCATATGCACATGATGTCAAATATTAGCTTGCTCACAGAAAGCAACTGAAGGGATCTTCAAAAAAAATTCAAAACAACAGCCGTTCAAACCTTTTGGAAAAAAAAAAAAAAGCTTATTAACCGAGAGACATATGTCTAAGGGGCCACCGTTTAACTTTAAAATACAGGATTTCATTCGCCACACTATTTAGGTGATTGGTTTGTTTACACCCCCGGGTACTTCCGCATTTTTCTTCTTTCCTCTTTAACAATTCCCATGCTGCTCCCTGCTGGTTGGGGTAGGTATTGCAAGGAGCTGTTCGGCAACCCAGCCAAAACGACTGTTTGCGGACACAATGGCAAGCCGTTCTCAACTCTCATTTTGACTACTCTAAACGTAATTACGACGAACCATAATCACGTGGATGATATCTGTAATATCAGTTCCCGATAGTCAGATTTAGGCATTAAATGTTAAAACAGCTTGCCAGACACAGAGGGGTTTACCTTCCCAGCAGACAATAACGTCCCCTGTTACGATTGGCTTGCAGAATACGTCACCTACCTTATTAGGATTGGTTTAAGGGCGCAAGGCCACTTTTTCTCCACTCTGCATTCGTCATAGCTATCGAAGGGCCATTTTCCACTAAAACCATTTTCTTGCAGCTTTATTGCTTTGCAAAAGATAAATCATAGCAATTTATTGTAGTATATAGTATTCATGTTTGCAGCATTTAAAATCAGGGGGAAAAACACCAGACAAAATGGTTGGAGACAGGTGTTGTGATACAGGTAGATGTACCAGTGGCCAGAATATATTATAGGTGCAAAGGCTGGAGGTATCAGTGGAAACACAGGTGGGATACTTGGGATTAAGACTTGCAGCCAAGCAAATGGTCTGAATATTTCTGTGGAGATTCGCAGTCATCCAGGTCATGATAGTCTTGGTGTTTTAGCTGAAGGCTGAAGGCTCACAACTATAATTTCACCTCTTATTGGCAAGACTCCACACCACATTCAGAATTCTAACAACTTCACCAGTAAAGTTCGGGACCTCAAGCTGGCACCAGAGGAAACCATGGTCTCCTATGATGTCATCTCATTCTTCACATGCATACCCACATCCGAAGCAGTAGAAACTGTCTCGAAATTACCCATGCAGGACAGTACTTTGGACCATAGAACCAACTTCATCCCGAAAAAAATCTGTAATTTTTTGGACCTCTGCCTATCTACCACCTTCTTCAAATACAACACAAGTTTCTACAGACAGAAGCATGACTGCAGTGGAAACTGTCTGGAAACGACTCATGCAAGACAGTACTTTGGACCTTAGAACCAACTTCACACAAGCGTTTTCAGAACCCTACATTACTGGGCCGAAAATGTTCCCACAAAGACAGAGGGGAAGACTAAGAAACACAAACACATCAAGACAGCATTAAAAACCAGTGGATACCCTAACTGGGCATATGTCAAATCCACTAAGGCTCCAGGAACAACACCCCGACAAACGCCACAACGTTGTCATTCCTTATGTGGCAGGGGTGTCAGAGAAATTGAGAAGAATTTTCTCTAAGCATAACATCTCAGTTCACTTTAGACCATGCAACACTCTGAGACAGAAACTGGTTCACCCTAAAACAACAAAACTCCCAGACGCAAACTTAACAATGTTGTGTATGCAGTCCAGTGCAGTGAGGAGTGCACAGATGTTTACATCGGGGAGATCAAACAACCTCTTCACAAACGCATGGCTCAACACTGAAGAGCCAGCTCCTCCGGCCAGGACTCAGCAGTACACTTACATTTAAAGGAGAAGGGACACTCCTTTGAGGATGAGAATGTGTATGTGTTAGACAGGGAGGATAGATGGTTTGAGAGAGGAGTGAAGGAGGCCATCTATGTCAAGCTGGAACAGCCACCACTTAACAGAGGAGGTGGCCTCAGACATCAACTGTCTGCCACATACAATGCAGTTTGGAAATCCCTCCCCAGGATACTTAACCACAACTCACACCTTGGCTCATGCGATACCAGCGACTAACATGATGACTAGGGGGAGTGACAACCCAACTGATCGGTGGGATGGATCTGGGACATACAGATTGGGGGTGGGGCATTGTACCCTTTGCCCACGACCCTAAGTGAGAAGGATCCTCCACAAGTTTCATACTGGGGACTTCCTACCAGAACTTTAGACTAACAAAGCCTCTTGGATGAAAGGCGAAATGACTTTAAGGAAAGATAAATAGTCCAATTGCCTTTAGCTGAAACACTTAAGATACACACTAAGATATACACTAAGAGTGGTCTGTGAACTGTGCTGTTTTAACATGTTGCATCACAGCAGCAACATTTTTAAGAGTTACCTGTCTGGCAGTCTAAGTCTTCAATATCTGATTTTCTCAGTTTTAACATTTGATATATTGTCTTTGTAGTATTTTCAATATTTTTTTTTTTTTTCAATTTAAATGTTTTACCATTCTGTCACTGTGTCCTAACTTTTTTGGAAACAGGATTGTATATAAACTGTGTCTGCTTCATTCTTGATTTACTGTCAAAAGTCTTTTTCGAAATGATCGTGCCTCTTGCAAAACAGATAATCATTTCAAATATTTGCCTCCAGTATCTAATATAGCTACTGAGCATTAAAAAAAAACGTGCGTACTTATTATGGGCCGGTCCTGTCCTGAAAAACACCAATCAGAAAAGGGGACTTTTTTTTTTCTACCAGCAAAGTTATGGCCACTCTTCTGGGGTTTTATGAGTACTCAATTGTCTGTCTCTGAGGAGCAGGGTCAGCTCAACTTAATCTGTTTGTTTCCAAATCTAGACTTATTCAAATGGGGAGGCTGCAGAGCAGAGGACAGGTGGGCATTTATGAAGTTCTCGAGGCTGCTGCTGCATCTTGACAGATAAAAATCAACAAATCTCCACCCATCTGTTGTGCAAATTGCTGAAAATGTTTGTGCCCTTTGTGATGTAGATGTCAGAACACAGACCTGTCAGTGCCCATGGTGACCCCTGAAACCAACTACAGTGGGCACTGGAAGGTGGCCTGATCTGAAAAATCATGTGTTCGGCTTGGTGTGTACTGTATGTGTCAAAAACAAAGGGAAGAGACAGCACCAGGATGCATTATGGGAACAGTGATAATTTGTACAATGTTCATGGAATCCTTGCAATCTGTCATTAATTGTATGTTATTTTGACACCTACCACATATGTAAACATTGTTGCAGACCAAGTACATCCCCTTATGGAAACAGTACTCACAGCAGCTTCTCTTTCAGCAGAAGACCTGCCACACTGCAAAACTATTCTGGAATAGTTTTGAGAAACAAAAATTCAAGGTGTCCACCAAAATCCAATGAAGCGCTTGTGGGATGTACTGGACAAACATGTCCAATCCATGGAGACCCTACCTCACAATTTAGAGGACTAAAGCGTTTTACTGCCAGATATCACTGCACACCTTCAGAGGTCTTGTGGAGTCGAGTCTGTTTTTGCGGCACAAGGGAACCTAAATAAAATTAGATTAGGTGGTTATATTATAGCGTAGGCATATCATCCAGTAAATGTTAATTTTTGATTGTGACATGAAATGATCATAAAACCTGATTCAGTTTCATAGATCAAAATCCTTAAGTTCTAGGCTGGGCCTACCCTCAATGCAGACCTGGAGCAAAAATAAAAGTGGACCCTCACTCTCTGCGCTCAGTGTTTTCTTAATGTGTGCATCAATACGCACAGTCGCTTTTTTTTGTCTGTAATGACCCAGAAAACATCTAGAAGTTATTCCCTGGCATAGTATTAAATTTAAGAATGCATTATGTCAATTTTAAGTATTAAAGACATTTAAAAGTGCCTGACTTGGCTTTTATTATTTGAGTTACTGTGATTCAGTGGTGCACACTCCCAAAACCAATTGTCTGATGTTTTTATCTAGTAATACAAATTTTACCCAACTCGATAAAAAGTTGTTCAATGATTCCCCCATGACCGCTGTGTTTAAATGCATCTAATATCATGATAAACAAAAACTAAAATGGATCATAATAAAGAAATAGGCAACACTTTAATGTAGTCCTACAAGAGCATGCAACCTTCGCTCCAACATGAAATTGGACATTTGTTCACACATTTGTGACATGACACCTAAACACCTTTCGACTGAGTTGAAGATGGCTTTATTGATTGTGAAAAGCAGTAAATCCACAAATGCAGACAGCATTAGACCTCAAGCATCTAGAAATCCAACCCACATCCAAAGGCAAACATCCACTCCAACTGACCCTTTAGGAGGTTTAAAGGTGGAGCTTCATTAAATGAATGGTGGGAGGGACTTGATGCTGGACAGCCAATTAGCTGACAAAGGACAATCTGAACTCAGCCCAGCCTGTGCAGAGGAAGCTGCTCAAGCCTTCCAATGGACCAGTAGGGCAGAGCCAGATTCCTGGATTTTTTTTTTTTTCTTTTAATTTTGCCCACATGATGCATTAACTATCCACATCCAGAACCCAAACCCGTTTCGTCCCCACAGAAAAGCACCCAGATCAAAATATGTAAACCCACACACACACGCACACACCTAAAAATCCGAACTCTGTTTTGCATCTGAATCAATTCTACAAAATTACTTGTGTTTGTGAATCAAAAGAGGGCAGATTTCCTGGAATTTTGATTAACTTTCCAAAATACTAAGGCGGCCTTGTTTAAGCACATTTCCATCTTCTTTATGTCTGTGTTCTCTCATCATTAAAACAAGGATGAGATGGACAGCAACATCTAACCACACACACAGAATGGACAGTGTCTATGACAGGTTGGGGCTAGGAGTGGGGCTGATGGAGCTGTTGTCCTGATTTGTTGCCTGGCTGCCTCGTGGTGGAACCTCGATAATGCGGGGCTTGTCGATGATGCGGGCGCGACGGTCGCCTTTCTCCACAATTCCTATTATCCATGCTCCGCCAGCAACTCCCTGACCTCCAGAGCTCTGGCTCTTCATTTCCGAGCAAAACTTGGCAGCCTGTTCTCTGGGCAGACACACCAACAGCCCACCTGAAGGGCAGGAGAGGAGGAAAGACTAAAATTAAGATAATCTAAACAATCCATCAAGCAATTATAGCTCAGTACAGTTAAGGTTAAAATATTAAGCCCAAAGGAGATATGGAACATTTCCCTAAAACAGTTATAACAATGGCTACTTAGTGGTCTCAAGTGAACAGGGTTAATGGCACTTGAAGGGTACAGAGAGGCACTACTCTTACATTGTTGGTCACTGGGGTAAGTGATTTCTTCGTGCTGACAAGCAAAGAACAAGGTCTGGATCCTTGAGAGTAAGAAGAGGGGGCAGCTGTACTGTTACGTCCAACCATTTCATGGTGTTTAGAACTGCTGCATGTTGCATCATTGTTAAGTTCTATTATAAGGAAACCTGGGAGTTGGCAAAATATGAAGGACCTTAGAGAGGAAAATTGTTAGATATGTCGAAAACAACCCCAGGATCTCAGCAAAGATGATTGTCGCTGAACTTGTATTCAGGACTTGATGTTTTGAGGAAGATTGCAAAACCCCATTACTCACAGAGCTGCACATTAAAGCCAGACCAAAGTCTGTGTCTGAAGGAAACATGAGGAATCCCTGGAAGTCTGTCCTTCGGTTAAAACTGGAGCTGTTTGGCAACATGGATGCTTTTGCGTGGTTACTTTTGTTTGGTGTAGGAATGGTTCCCACAGTTAAACATGCTTTTGTGAAAATAATGTTTTAGAGCTGTTTTGGCTTAAGGCACAGGAGTACTTGTTCGGGTGCAATCAGCTGCAAACAGTGCCACCAAGTTAGGAACTACAGTAAGAGGCTACACTATTGAAAACTGATTGTCAGGAAGTTAAAATTTCTTACCTTGTCAATTTTTTGGGGTTATAAGTCAGCGTATCAGTGAAATGTCTTCTTCAAATGTTGTTTTAGTTCTTTGGGAAGTAATTAGAATATAAACATTTGTACAAACCCGATTCCAGAAAAGTTGGGACTTTACGTAAAATGTGAATACAAGCAAAATACAGTGACTTCAAATCTTTTTCTACCTATATTCAATTGATTTCAGTACAAAGACAAGATATTTAATATTCTAACTTTATTGTTTTGGGGAAATATACAAATTATACAAATATTCTGAATTTGATGCCAGCAACACATTCTAAAAACCTTTGACAAGAGCAAGAAAAGACTGGGAAAGTGGTCAAATACTCAAAAACATTCACATGCAACATCCCCCAAGTAAATAGGTTAATTGGTAACAGGAGATAGTACCACAATTGGGTATAAAAGGAGACTTCTGAAAGGCTCAGTTGTTACAAGCATCGACAGGGCAAGGTTCTCCACTTAGTGAAACACTGCGTGGACATATAGTGCGTCGTGCAATTGCCAAGAAATTTAGAGATTTCACCATCTACAGACCAAATTACCATCAAGTGATTCAGAGAATCTGGAGAAATCTCTGCACATAAGTGGTAAGGCCAAAAACCAACACTGAATGTCCTTGACCTTCGAACCCTCAAGTGGGCCTGCATTAAGAACTGTCATCATTCTGTGATGTATGTAACAACTTGTGCTCAGGAATACTTCAGAAAACCAGTGTCAGTTAACACAGGACGTCGCTGTTTCTACAAATGTAAGTTAAGATTTTATCATGCAAAGTCATATATCAGCAACATCCAGAAGCTCCATCTACTTCTCTGGGCCCAAGCTCATCTTAGATGGACTGACCTAAGGTGGAAAAGTATGCTGTGGTCTGATGAGTTCAGATTTCAAATTGTTCTTGGAAATAGTGGTCGTCGAGTCCCGCGGGTAAAGAGGAAAAGGACCATTCAGATTGTCATCAACGCATAATTCAAAAGCAGCATGTGTGATGGTATGAGGGTGTATTAATGCCTATGGTATCAAGGGTAAATGGCACATACTGTATGTGAAGGCACTGTTATTGCTGAGAGGTACATACAGGTTTTGGAGGAACATATGCTTCCATCCAGACAACATCTTTTTAAGGAACATCCCTGCTTATTTCAGCAAGACAATGAAGCCACATTGTGCAGTTACCACAACATGGCTTCACAGTAAAAGAATGTGGGTACTAGACTGGCCTGAATGCGGTCCAGACCTGTCTCCCATTGAAAATGTACAGCACTTTATGAAATGCAACATTCCACAACAGAAACCCTGGACTGCTGAGCAACTTTAGATGTGCATCAAACAAGAATGGGAAAGAACTTCACTTTCAACACTTCATTCTGTGTCTTCAGCTTCCAGAGGCTTAATGGGTGTTGTTAGAAGAAAAGGGGATGTCACAGTGATAAACATGCTCCCGTCCCAACTTGGAACGTGTTGCTCGCATAAATTTAGAATATTATTTATATTTCCCTAAGACAATAAAGTTAATCTGTTTGAACATTATATATCTCTACTTTGTGCTGAATTCAATTGAATATGAGTTAAAAAGGATTAGCAAATCAATGTGGTTTGTTTTAATTCACATTTTACACAATGTCCCAACTTTTTTTGAATTGGGTTTGTAGTACTAGTCATCCATCCATCCATCCATTTTCTACCACTTATCCTCTTAGGGGTCGCCAGGGGTGGGGGGGGCTGGAGACTATCACAGCATCATTAGGCGAAGGTGGGGTACACCCTGCCTGGACACCTACGGGCAATTTAGAGTGACCAATTTACCAATCAATTTCGTTTTTTTTTTGTTTTTGGACTGTGGGCAGAAGCTGGAGTACACGGAGAGAACCCACACAGGCACAGGGAAAACATGCAAACTATGCACAGAAAAGCCCTGACCCAGGAGTCGAACCCAGGACCTTCTTGATGTGAGTTTCAGTGTGTTTCCTTGGAAATAGACCAGAAAGTATAGCAACGCTTGTGAATACAGAAGCAGCTCCACTCTTTTATTATCTATTGGACTATTGACCCGAGGGTAGCTAAACAGCATTTCATTGTACCGTTTTTGTATAATTAAAATAAAGAATGATTCATTGAAAAACTAAAAGTTCTGTTCAATTTTCTAAAAGCAGCTAATAATTTTGACATTAACTGTATATGTTCCTGCATCTATAAGATACAGAGACATTTGTGTGTTATTCTGAGATGTCTTACCAGAAGTCTCAGCTGACGTGCCCTGAACAAGGTTAAACAGGTTTCCACAGGCTTTACTGATAGCAGCCATCTTGGCTATAATTGGTAGGTTATGGATTACGAAAGCGACCTCGTTTCTTTGCTGTGCTGCCAGGTTATTGGCATGACCGAGCAACCCGAAACCTGTCACGTCTGTTGCTGCGTGGGCCTGGAACTTGTGCATTAGGCCTGCCGCTAGGGACAGAAACATGGATATGAATGAGTATAAACTTTAATTTGTAAAAAAAGAAAAATACAAAAAGTCAAACACTAAACTGCACTCAAAGCATCTTCAAAGACAACCCAGGCCAATGCACATTTAGTCTTTACCTAAGTTAAAGAGTAGAAATTCAAATCAGTACTTTTATAACATCACTCAGAGCAGAACTTCAGTACATTAAGTGCAGCTCACCTGTGCGATTTAGTGTTGCCATGGAGAACATGGCTTCCTGATAGGCCTCTTTAACCTCCTCTTTGGTGATGACTAGCTTGATCTTGTTCCACCTTTCAGGCTGGTGAGTTACATAAACAAGAGATAGATTAGAGTTAGAATGGTCAGCATAATGACGAACTACAGATGTCACTCATACAAAACAGATTGAGTTGCTAACCTGATCAAGCCATTGGTGAGCATTCACGGCCACTTGCGTTCCCAAAGGTTTAGTCAGAACCAAGACATCGCCTGGCACAGCACCATGTGGCCTGAAACCCCCGCCCCCCCCGCCCAAAATAAAACACATATTAGGGTCTTTCTCAAACTACTCCTCGCTTTACATAGCATAGAAGAGTCAGAAATAAAAAGAGCCAGTCATGGACTAGTGTCTGGATTTTGTGGTTAAGGGTTAAGAGATACAACAGTAGTCACCAAATTTAAGACATCCATGTAAATGCATAAAAATAACTCAGGAAATAGAAGATGACATTGACTGGCTCATTAATGGCCTACTTGATTAAAAAACATGTTTGCAATTCATTCTTATTTTCGCTCTATATTAAAAATAATACGTTTATTATTTTAATCTTGAGAATGACTGACTAAATAATTATCTGATACACTTTCAATAATTCACTAGCTTCAGAAACCTCCTCCTTAGATAAAACATACATTTTCTTTTACTTTGGCATGCTGAAAGTGAGATGATGATGATGAAACCAGATGACGTATTACTGTGAACAACCACTGCCCTACTAATGTCATGCCAAACCAGAGTGAAAATGCCTTATAAAACCATCCCTCAGTGAGTCTGCAGAGATGACAACTGACTGTCATCAAGCAACACTGTGTTATTCATTAAAGACATTCAATACAAAAAATTCAGTAAAAATATGTGTGCAAATTTTAGCAAGATATCAAAACTTACAGTACAGGTTACATTCTTTTTCAAATCAAATATACACTTCTGTAGTCTAGAAAACTGTAGATTTGCTTGTATATTTACAAAATTGTTGTTTATAAACAGAATTAGAAACAACAGGGTAAACAAAATAAACATTCATATATAATAGTTGTCTGGTTTGAGAGGTGCATAGTGAAAAACAAATTTTGTGAGTTCAAGTTTTAATGTTGGTTTGTTGATAAAAGTGAGCTTATTACACACTAGTGCATCTCCAAAAATTGGAATACAATCATTTTTTATCAGCTATTTAAGAATGTGTCTATACTACACATTCTTAAGACTACTAGACTACATTACATGGAAACCAAAACATCTCAAGCATTCAGGTCTAATAATCATGACCCACAGCTAAAACAAACAACCAAACAAAAAAAGTCCCACATCTCAAAATACTATAATATTTCACTGAACTGTAGAAACCACAATTATCAAAATTAAGACAATTGTAAACTATTTCACTTTATATGTAATAAATATAGAATACTGTATATGAAGGTTTAATTCTCTGAATTAAATTAAAAAAGATTCACTTTTCAACAATATTCAAATTTTTGGATATGCACTGGGATACATTTAAAAGTTACTTGATTTATATTTATGACTCCAAGTTCTGTGAGTGAGTTTTGTATTTGTCATTTTTCTAATAACGTGAATGCAGGTGGAAATTGGACATGGAAATATATGTTGAATTGTGAAACTGTTGAAATTGTATTGCATTCCACAAGATGCTGAGGTTAAAGTCTGCTCCAGCCATTGATTAAACCCTTAAAAAAATACTCTGTTCTTAAAATGCCATGTTTAAATTTCTTTCATGAAAAATTCCCTTTTTGGCCTTCTACCTTTTAAACTAATCTACTATACACTACACAGTGGCAAGTTCTAACAATAGATCCGTGCAACCTATAAAAACAAGTTCTCTGCGCATGAAGTGCAGACGCAGAATGCACAAAGACATCCGAGGTTTTTTATAGTTCTGCTTAATATCAGTTAACCAATAGTATTTCTTTTGCCCATGAATTAAAAAAATCCATTCTCTCTCTGTCGGCTGGGTAAAGGCAGCGATGGGCGTGAGTGGTGGGGCCAGTCGGGAAGCTGGTCCCCATGGGGGGCCTGCACCTCGCCACTGTGGCACCCCTGTCCCAATCTACCCCACTTCATGAAACACTAGGGCCTTGAGGGGGCGGGATCAGGGGTGGGGACTTGGGCTGCACTATAGCAGCCTGGCCCTCCATCGTGTCCACAGCCCCTGAATTTTAATCACATTAGAGACACTGAGGACTTGGGGGGGCGGATGGTGCATCTTGGGAGACCCTTACGTCTGCAGGCAGTGGGGTGCCCATGCTCTGTCTGCACCCCCCCCCCCAATTTTAATTGCATCATAGTCATCTACACTACCACATCTACACACCCATTGCTTGCATTCACACACCCTACACTCATTTTAGGCATGGGGGGCATGGTGGGGCTAGCCTGCTGACCCCATCGTTGGCCCTGCAGGGACTGGACGGGGGTTCTGTGGTCTGGGGGAGGAGCGTCGGTTCTTCTGAGGAGGTTCCTTTGGTGGTTCTGTGTGGTCGGGAGCAGGACTGGGTTGGGGTAGGATTTGGACCATGCTGTCGTGTGGTGGCCCCTCTGCTGGTGGTCCAAGTGGGTCTGATTTGCTATGGCCCTCGTTGGGCTGGGCGGGGGGTGGGGTTGGCTTTCCCCTGGGGTCCTGTCCCCAGCAGAGAGAGGGTGGGGGCTTTGTCTGCAGTTGGCGGTCGTTGTGGGTCTCTGACCTGCCCTGTTTCTGTCCTGCCCCACCCACCCTGTTTGGCTCTGGCCTCTCTAGTGCCTGTTGGGCACCCCGTCGGGGGCCTGGACGGGTCCCTGGTCAGTGGGACTCAATGGCTGTGGGCTGGGCCTGCGCTGGGGTGGGTGGCCCTGGGTGGGCCCAGGGGGCTTCCGCTCCCGTGTCCCCCGGTGGGCATCCTCTTTCTGTGTTCTCCTGCTGGTTCTCGCTTGGGTCAGGCCTGTGTCTGTCTGGGGTCAGTTACTCGGGGCCCCTTGTGTTTTAAGGGGTTGTTGGGTGCTCTGGTGGCCAGGGTCATGACTTTCTGGCTGCCTGGGGCTGGGAGGGTGGTGTTATAGCAACCCTCGTCAACTACCTACACGCAAACGCGCGCGCACACACATACACACACACACCCACACTACAAAATGGATAGTTGTGCAGATGCAATTAACTCATGACCACTACTGGGTTAGTCCTTTAGCAATTTTCATTCATTCATTCATTCATTTTCTACCGCTTATCCCGTTAGGGGTCGCAGGGGGGGCTGGAGCCTATCTCAGCATCTTGGGGCGAAGGCGGGGTACACCCTAGATGAGTCGCCAGTTCATCGCAGGGCTGACATATAGAGACAAACAACCATCCACACTCACATTCACACCTACGGGCAACTTAAAAGTGCATTGTAAACCCTACAGTTAGTGCTGTTGTTGTTGCAGTAAACTATTATAGTTATGATAGCTTTGTAGAGCAAATCTGTTGTAGCACAACAAGGCACCCAGAACCTTCACACTGCATGCCTCAGCTGCTGAACAGGACAGGTTAAAAAAAAATTTTTTTAAAAATCCATTCAATTTAATTCCTCTTAAAACATAATCTAAATTTGATATTATGATCTATTTTTTATGTTCCTCAATTTTAAAATACATGTTTCCGTTCATTGGACAAACAATTTGTGGACCGTGAAAACCAGTG
The DNA here is from genome assembly GCA_001698575.1 of Mola mola. Taxonomy (NCBI): domain Eukaryota; kingdom Metazoa; phylum Chordata; class Actinopteri; order Tetraodontiformes; family Molidae; genus Mola; species Mola mola. Next base: position 445,829 of record KV751327.1, read on the forward strand.
TTTGTTTTTTGTCTTGGTGTGAGCGCTATGGACCATCTGTAAAATTTTCTCTTATCTAATAGTGGAGCAAAATTAAGAAAAATTGTGGATATCAGTATGAACAAAATAAGAAAAATCATGGATACAATTAAAAATAAGAGAAAAGTTGTTTATAGCTTCTTGCATGCAGCCCATTGATTATAAATACCTCTTCACAAAATCACATTTAAAAGAAACAAACAAAAACAAAACCCTAGAAGATTTAGACACTGTAAGATCAACTGAAGATGGATGTCCTCAGAATAAACGTTACATTAAGTATGTGCAGCAGTTGTTACCGACTCACATGATGAACTCATTGGGCTGGCAGACAACTGATGCTACTCCTCCTATGATGATCCAAGGATTGATTACTGTCTGGCCTCCTGTCACAGAAGTGCCTCCCTCCTCTGCTGCATCACGAAACCCCCGAATCATCAGCGGCATCACCCGCTCACGGTCCTGTGTCACGCATATTGATGATACAATGACAGGACACCTTAGCTCACCTTCAAGAAATTAACGTTAACACCCACAAAGTCGGTTTAAAAGATGTACAGAAATCATTAGAACAAACACACAGACACACATATTGCTACCTTGTCGTTCATCTTCTGGCTGACACTCAACAGCATCAGCATGTTGTCACACTCTGTGATGCCCATGGCATAGAGATCACTGAGGACGTTAGCACACGCTATCCTGCCCTGAGAAACAAGAACAGAGCAAAAACAAGGGACTAAAATGATTTTGAGCACAGAGGAATCAGATAGGAACCAGCTAGATTTTACTCCAGCAGCTCCAGAGTAACAACCAGCTTCAAAACGGCTGGTGCTTGCTTGAACTTCTGTCTTAGATATTTTTATGAACTGAAAAAGAACAACAAAATCATGTATCACTCATTTACTCAATTTATTCTAACTGGAACACACACAAAAAAATAGGAAATTAAATGGGATTGTGTAAAAGGAACATGGTCCTTATCTGTTTTATGGATGTCAGAGTTCCTTCACTGGGCCCTTGTGTAACCTTGACCCTAAAGTGGATTTTCCTACATGTGATTATCTGGACTCAAAGGAAAACCTTTATGGCAATTTTAAATTGAGTGGGTTGAAGGTAATATGGTTTCTATTTCCCTTGCATTACAGTCATGAAAACATTCTGTTGCATAAAGTGTGCATGTTTGTAATATATAATAGGTGCCTTAAGAGTGTGAATCCATCAGCATACTGTTGAAGATACTATAAAAGTGATGACAGAACTACACTACATCAGTAAAGTTTTAATGCATAAAGCAGCTAGTAAAGCCTTACTTCTCGGCTTGTACAGCTGGATCATCTCCATCAAAGCTAAAACGTTTATAAAGCTAAACTGTATACTGTGGGAAAATATGGGGAACATTTAATTGGTATGAAAAAAGTTTCGAGGAATATTGAAAAAAAAGTTAACTTATTAATGGTCACAAACTTTCAATAGAGTTGCCAAGACCGGTTGAGTAATCAGTTAGTTGAGGGACAGAATATGAGTTGCCAACTATTTTGCTAATCCAGTCGGTCATTTTTAAAGCTCACATGTCAAACATTTGTTGCTTTTTTCAGCTTTTCTTTGTCATTTAACAGCAAGTGGAGAGTCTTTGGGTTCTGGACTACTGGTTGGACAAAATAAATAATTTGAAGACATCACCCTGGGCTTTGGAAAACATGAACATTTTACACCTTTTTTTTAACACAAGTGAAAAAATAATGGATATATCCAACATAATAATAATAGATACAATGCAAATAGTCATTAGGTGTGGTCTTAATGACCAAACAATAGACTTGCAAAAACAGTATTTCTTGGATTAGAGTTTTAAAGTATTTGACCTTAAACTACTGAACTATAGCTTAGATTTGTCCAAGTTGCGGATTTATAAGTAGCTCCAACTCCTTTCCGTGATTCTGATTTGAGGTACATCACATCCCTACATCTAGGACAGATGTATCACAAGCCAAATACAGTTACAAGTACCTCGGAGTGTTTAGTAGGAAGCAACTGGACTTCTTATCTTGTTTGAAGACGTTTCGCCTCTCATCCGAAAGGCTTCTTCAGTTCTGAGGTTCAGTGCGGGAAACCCAGGTATTTAACCCCGAGTGGGTAGAGACAATCACCAACAAAGAGGACGTGTTTTGAAACCAACAGCCTCTTTGTTGGTGAGAGGACGTGTTTTGAAAACAACAGCCTCGGGGGTGCGGTCGTCTGGCTAGGCATCATGTGAGTCGTATACCTGGGTTTCCCCGCACTGAACCTCAGAACTGAAGAAGCCTTTCGGATGAGAGGCGAAACGTCTTCAAACAAGATAAGAAGTCCAGTTGCTTCCTAATAAACACTCCGAGATCAAGATGACCTGGATGACTGAGAACCTTCACGTACACAGTTACAAGTACTACAGTCAAAACTGAGTGATACTGGTGAACAAGTCTGTTTATTCTTCCAAAACATACTTTTGACAAACAAACTTTTAAGTGGGCAGCATCTTGAGCACAGATTTTACACGTGCAGTACCTCTTTCACCCATATGAGGGAGCTTGTTTGTATTTGTACCACCTCTTCCACAACCCTAACCAGGAGATTGTGCAGCAACCTCGACATGAATGCTTGGCCACCAAAACACACTAATTTTGTCCTATTTTTTAGTATTCAAAACATGTAACACTGAAGAGAAAAAATACCCCGTTAAATCTGCTGAAATACATTAATTTGTTCTAATATATAACATGTATATGATTTTAGCAACACAGGCATAAAAGTGATTGTGATTTATCAAACAAATTGTATGTCTGGTTGGTTTATATGGCTGGTTTCCTTATTCAAGATAAGAATGTGATGTAAAAAATGGCAGTAAAATGGTTAGACATTAATTTATGTACACGTTTTCTTCTCATCCAATAAAATCAAGGAATCTCTGACCGGTTGTCTGTCTTCCCCTGGATTGTACCAAAACCATTTGTCAGATTGCCTTCAAACGAGGATAAGCCTGCTGTGCATTTATTGCAGTTTGGTTGTGCGTACGATATTAAAAAAAATCTTGCAAATTTTTCAATAAGAGTTCGGTCCTCTTCTTCTGCCCCTCAGAGCCACTCTCCTTAGCAATCCACACTTTGGTTGAAGATGGGATTATATTTGTTATTGACTTGACAAAACACGGCTGGTCTTTCTTCTTTTATTTCTTTAATGTAGCATAAAAGACATCAAAGACATATAAAAACACAGACGTACAATGTTGGAGCTGCACAGTCCATGATTACATAAATTGTATACCAGCCATTTTGATAATCATTAGTCCTGCCAAGGGAGGTGATTGTGTTTTTGACAATTAATATATTTTGGTATGTGTTTGTGAACAAGATATCTCCAAAAGTTACAAACACATTTTAAAAAACACTTTCAGGATAGGTGGGATATGGCTTTAGGAACAATCGCTTATATATATATATTTTTTTTACATTACAGTTTTGTATATTATTTTTATAGCCCTGATTTTGCCTTCCATAGGACTTAGCACATAGCAGTATGCTTTAAACAGGACTACATCATGGACAGCAGGAACCTGGACCCAAACGTGATTTATTAAAAAATCCTATTGTGGATTGGGTAGCCATAGTTTGAGGAAAAAAAAAAAAGTCTCCAAGAAAAAAAGGCAAACATTGTTGTAGATGGATTATCTTCAGAAAGATCTCAAGCAAATATTGCATGACTTTGTGGAAATAGCTTACATCATGATGTCACATATTGACGTCAACCGTTCGAAAATATGCAGAGATTTTATTTTAATAAAGTGTGAAGTAAAAGGGAAAATTTGCATAAAATGTACAAAATAGTGTGTCAACAGTTTTAAAAAGTGTGCTGCAGAGTATGTTTTTTTTTTTTTTAATTTCAGTTTAATCATTAGTTTTTGCTCCCCCCCATTACTGTAAGCAGAAGGGTATGTAACCACAAACATTTGTGTTTAACCAGCTTACCATCATGTATGGATCCTCAACCAAAGGGTAGAAGAAGTCAGTGGTCTGAACTAGTGACAGCCCGCCGTGCCTCAGAGGAATCACACAGCAGTCAATCCCCACACCTGGAATCACACCACCATCAACACTGACGCTAAGACACCACTTTCGTTTGTGTCAAAGCAGTACACGTTTCAGTAGCTAGTCTCATCCTAGAGGGTCTCAGAGGCAGTCAAATCAAATGGTTACATTACTCTTAATAATTACTTAATTATGTACAAAAAGTTGTTTTTGCCACCTAAAGATTCTCAGTAATATTAAATGCATAATTTCAGTGATTGGGTTACATTTGACAATCATTTGTGGTTACTAAGGATGTGAGAATACATCCCGAGGTGTTAAAAATCGATCAGATAAGGGAGGATTGAGATCGATGCAGCAACGCTTGTAATTCGATCCCTCTGAACGGCAGTGCGGGAGATTGCACCGCATGAGCACTGCACATCAAGTGTTTTGCCCACACGCTTAATTTTGCAAAGCTCGCGTAAATCGTGTCCTGGCAAAAACAGGCACTACATAAGCTGCCCTCGCACAAGCTTATGATCGATGTCGCCACGCACTGGAATAGCAGTTTGATATCTCTGACAGCGGCAGCACGTCAGACCTAACACTCGCGAAACTGACACCGGATAGCACACACATCAGTGATGCCCACCGTGCTGTGTGATACACAGATCCAACTGTGTCTTTCATTAATATGCTCAGATTGTAAATTTCAAGCCAGGAGCACATGCTGCACTGGTGGTTAAGGTAAAAAAGGCGATTTAACAGAATCACCTTATTTGTGATTTCCAAATTGTTTTAAATCCCATTTGTTCTAATTAAGAGATATTTTCAAAGAAGATTTTTCACTTTTTGCAAGATGATAAAAATGTGCAGTGTTTTTTGGCTTTGGAGTTAGAAAACAAGCTCAAAATTAAACAAGACTACTCTGTTTATAAGAACATATGAGGAATGCAGTTTTTGAAATTTTCTTGTCTGAGAGAAAAAAACAAAACGTATCTTGAACTCAAAATCGAGATTCAAATCGTATTGTGGTGTTGAGTGTATATATTTCATTGTGGTCACTTGTATTACTGTGGTGGTTTGTGAAATGGACAGTGGCGTGGTAGACAACCATAAGACAGGGAAAGCCTCAAAGTATGTGGTAAGGAAATACTGTATGACCATGACTGCAAAACATTTGATTCACTAAGGCAGGCAGTGAAGCTGTGCACAATGTGTTTAATGGGCGAAAATCATGTGACAGCAGAGTTAATGGGGGTTTTTTCCCCCCGCACATTTGGATCATCATGTTCAGGTGATTTTTCAGTCGCTTATTTGAGAATGTGGTGATCATAACTTTGGAATGGGCCTTGAGTTACAAAATGTTGAGAAAGCCTAAATTACCTGACAGTTTATGTAAAAAGAGCTTGTGCGTGTGTGGTCATTGTGACTGCATACTGCCCAATGCTTTCCTTAAGGTTTATTACCCCTCTAAAAGCACCGTAAAATTTCAGTGCTTCCACTCCAGGTTACGTAACTCTTTTACTAGAAGAAATGTTTGACCAGGAGTACGAACTTTGCACTCGAAAGCGTCAAAGTGATTTCTGCTGAATCATAGCTGGTAAATTGACATCTCACAGAACTTTCACCTTCCTCAACACTCTTAGCTAGCTTCTAACCCATGACGCAAGTGAAGTTAGTGATAATGTAGCATATAGCTGCAAGATAAGTGCATTTGTTAAGAAATCTGAAAGCTGAAGACGAATAAAATAAACTGGTTTCAATTGCCATTAGCTGTCCATCTGTCAAAATGAGCTGCCATATGACTTCACATATGCTAGCATTGTCGGCAGCACTAGCTAACTGACGTGAACCTTTCTGGCAACACGTAGCAGACACGAGGGCTAACTCTGCTTATCCTGTTAGTTTCTTACCAAGTCGTGGGCCAGCCAATTGTTGGCTGAAGTCCGATCCATCGTCTCCGGCCTTCCCTGTCCTGTCGACCCTGTCCGCCTCCAGTCCCGCCAGGAGTTTGAGCAGAGCCTCCTGCGGGACCTTACAGCCTCATCCTTTCAGATCCGAAAAGGCTGTGAGACGGAACCCACGCTCGAGGCCATGCTCCTCGGGTTTGAAATGCTTGTATCCAGGAGGGAAACAACCATCGGTTCCCATCGTCTCTGCCAAAGGAGGCGGGGGCGTTGAGCCAGACATGACTGTCTCAAAATCACTCCAGGTGCATACTGGCTGCAGTGCACACCGGTAAATAAAGACGCAAGGCAAATATGAATGAAGCGAGCGTGCGTCCAGTTCACGCCGCTCCAAAGTACAAGGTAGTGTAAAGGTAAACAAAAAGAAACCATTACCACTTCCTGTTGGTACTTTCGCCGTATAAATCTTACACCGTATAGCCATCCAATATTCACTAATTCTATGGTGCAAACAATGGAAAATTGGATCTAAAATGCTGAAATACTAGAAAACGTCATGCAAAAGTTAAAGCGAAATCACAATTATGACTCATATAGGACCAGGCGTCTTAATTTGAGGGCCAAATTCATAATTTCCGGTTTGATTTGTCTCGGTGTTTAACTTGACTCCACAGTTGCAGCGTTGAACTGATCGATTTGAGGGCAGAAATTCACAGCATAAAAGAAGAGTTTAAATCCAGTGCTAGACAAAATGTCGAAAGTCAAACTTATATTATATTCATTCTAATATTCCACATTTTATTAAACTTAGATTTTGTTTATTCCAGTTTTAATTTCAGTTTAAAATTAGAAATTTAATAACGTACTGTTAAATCTGGGATTTGAAATAAATGGCCTGAAAAGACTGAACCAAGAAGTGCGGGGTTTAAATATCTTAGATATACTGGATTCCAAACAGGATGGGCTTAAAGGTCAGAGACTTGTCATTCCTGAAATTAGAAATAGAAATACAGTAGTAGCCTAGTTTCTAAACTGAAATTCATTTCCAAAAAGGTGTAATCTTGCGTGTTCATTTCTTATGTAAGAAATTGTTGGATCGATAATTACATTACTTAGAATAATAATTCATATTTAAAATAGCATGGGTAAAAGACCTAACTCTCATAAGAACTGCAGATGTGAGTGGACTTAATAAAGGTAACACCAATAAGTATTCAAGGTAAACAATGTTGAATAGAGAAGAAACACAAACGTCCCCAAAGAATGAATAAAGTTTATGTATGTCTGTCACTAAATCCAATTTACATTTACAAAATTGTCTTTTCGCAGATGATACTATATAACACACTTCACAGACTTAAACCACATTATATAACATTTGCACCAATCAGCCAAAAGAGTAACACCATCTGATATTGTATCAGTCTCTTTCATGCCACTAAAACAGCTTTGACCCATCAGGACATAGACAGGGGATGTCCAATGCCCTGGTCCCCTGTGGTCCCTGGGACCAGGACAGTGTGGACACAGTGTGTTCTTAAGGTCCTGTGGGATGGGGCCAATGTTCTGACCATGGTTCTGAAATTTCCCATTTATGCTTGATTGATTGGGATTTGGGATTTGGGGAGTTAGGAGAGCGGTCAAGAACTCTAATCACTCCTGAAATTATGTATGCTGGGGGGTAGCATATTATACTATGTGGGGATGGCAGTCCCACTGTTGGGAGTGGTGCTGCTTGTTCCGTCAGTCATTTTAATGTTGTGGCTAATTAAAACTAGCCTGGATCACATAACCCTAACTTGTTCAGCTATCAACCTGATGCTTCTGTTAGAATTGGCTATGTATATAGCATGCTTTTCATTGTATTAACCTAATGTGTTTTACCCTGTAATTCTCCATTGAGCCGTAGTTCCTGTCTTGCACTGAATCTAGGGTAAAGCTCATATTTATAGAGCAGCTTGACCATTTGGAATCAGCTCTGCATAACAGAAAAACAAGTGCTAGACGTAACTTCTCTATCTTGTCAGCGAGACACGTCCAGTCAACACTCGCACTTGTTGTATAATACATTCCAAGGACAAGGCATGGACAGTGGTTGGCCTGTCCATGTCCGGGTAACTGGCCAATTATACTCGATTACGTAAAAGTCCAACCTCTATACGGGGCAGAGCCCAGCCCAAGAAGATAATTGTACAATGTTTCTGACAATTGGGGCTCGCTCTGACTGAGATCCTGTGAAAGCTCCGTCACTCCAAGCCCAGCGCTGCCTTACTTTATATGTGACCAGAAAAAGATTATATCTGAAGACTTAAGAATACTCCGGTTTGTTCTTTGGCTTCCAACAAAAGAATCGGGTTAACACTTCATAGGCTTATTCTGTGCTGGAGTCTATCTTCATGTTTTTATGCATTATAACGGAACCCCAGACAATTCATAACTATAATTTTAGACCACTGAGTACTTTTACTTTGAATTTTTTCATATTTCTTAAATCCCAAGATTGTCATCATCTACAAAGCCTATACCTTGCCCCCTTGTGTCTGATAGGCTGTCTACATCACTACATCACTACCCCACTCACCACCTCACACATTTGGATGTCAACCTTCAGAGTCTCATTATCAGGACCAAGAGTTAGCCTTTGCCATTGCTGACTAACACTCTGGAACTCCCTCCCTTCAAACATCTGCATCTAAGACTCACTCCCCTCATTCAAAAATCAGCTGAAAACCCTGTATGTAAAGGAGCTAATATGGTAAACTGTGGTGCCCAGCTACTGATCAAATTAATTAAACAATTATAATTCACACAGATGGCAATGTAGCTGTACAGCGAGAACACTCAACTAAAAATTCAATTACAATATCATCCAAACTCAGTCAGGTTGCTTGCCTCACTCCTTTCACAATTGACTTCCATCTTCAGGCATCACATACTGTCTCTGGCAGTCAGGAAGAATGAAGTAGAACCATGACCCACTTTTACTGCGTAACCTGGGGGATGGTTGAGTCTCTGAATGAAATCACCTACAAGGTGAATCAAGTTTTCCTCTTGTCTAAAGTTAACTTTTTACAGCAAAGTCTCACTTCTTCACTATGAATTTGCTCTGACGACAATGAATCCTTATTTTCTGAAAGATGTCCTGCATGTATGCTCTGACAGAAGAGGCCTGTTTGTCACTTCATGCGGTGGAGGTATTGTGATCGAGCCCTGTAGAAATAATGTCTATAACACACCACATGAATGATTAAATTATCATGATCTGCACCCAAATAGGTTATGCGTGTGCAATGATGGAATACAGTGACTACTCTTCTTCTGTTTCAGTTTTGGGAATAACAGTGCTGGCACAATAAGTGTTGTAGTTGTGTTGCTTTATTGAAGAAGTGCCCATGTGAACATTATATACAGGTTAACCTCTGACACCGTCTTGAACTCCAGCTCAAACACAGATCTCATGTGACACCAAAAAGCCTGGTTAGAAAGAGGTCAGCACTGTCCCACAGAAGAGAAATCTGGTTATAAAGAAGCCCAGGCTGGTTAATTTATTTATTTTTAAAGAAAGGGGTTGTTAAATATAACTTCAGAGATGTTGGACCTAAAAGTCTGTGATTGGGAAAGGCAGAGCGACAGTCACGGGTAGCTCCAATGTATGTGAGGGGGGGGCTACAGGTCGCTCCTCTCCCCTCCCTGAGTCAGTGCAATTCACGCCTCCCACAATCTTATAGTCACTTGTACACAAAATAGAATTGTAAAGTCAGTTACATTTTACATTATATCAACTTTAGTTATTCTTCATGATTCACAATTAATACATTATTTACATTGGTTAAGAGTTTGTCTGGTTGTATGTTATGAATACAGTATCATTCTATTTACATTTCTGTCTTTTCACAAACAAAATTAAAAATAGTGGGATGAGTACACCTGCTGCCATGTGCAGTCACACGGACATGTCTTAGATGTGCTTTCTGGATGTATACTTTCAACCTAACACTGCATTGCATATGTTTTTTCTAATGTCATGTGCTTTGTCAAACATAAGGTCATGTAATTAAACCAGGTGTCTGACTGTTCCCGTTACTGCAGTTTGTCAAAAAAAATACCAAGGCCGACAACAGTCAATGACCTTCGAAAAGTCATCTGATCATGCCTCGAGCAGTAAGCAGTCCTCGTTCTCGCTGGCAGGGAGCATGAGCTGCTGCTCATAGTACAGACTTTTGGCATAGTTGATTTCTTGAGAGATTTTGATGGCAAGACTCTCACTCTTCACGTGCACCTGTGAAGAGGTGTGATACAAGATTAACAACAGAGTGGGGGCATTATTTATGGGGTGACACAAATACTTAAACAGACAGAAAAAAACAAAATGAAGCAGGATGTACAGTGTGCTCCTCGACCCCTACAGCTCCAAGCATTCCTGTTTTTGACATGTCTTCTCACCACATCACATCAGGGCCCAGAGGCCTGTAAGGCCAGTCAAGTTCAATACACCAAGGATATCTTAAGGAGAACTTTGATATTTTTCAACCTAAACTGTATTCCTCTGTCTGTTAGACCCTAAAATGTCACACCTTTTTTTATTTTAAATTACTACAATATGAAGTTTGGTCATTAGGACTGTTATAGCCCAACACTTTCCAATGTTTTCCAGTGTTTATAAAAGAAAAACAAAGTCATGTAGATTTATTCCAAAATTATGCCTGATTACTTTGTGTTTGTCTTTTGTAAACACTGGAAACTTCTGAAAACAGTGCCCCTTCAGCAATTCACTGGTTGTGTCAGGGGGGCCACCGTAAGCAACAGGAAGGAGATGAAGGAAAAACCGATAATGTATAAACATTTATTTCATAGTGTTTTTGCATTAATTGAGTCAAAAACATATGGGTGTTTCACTGTATGTATCTACTCAATGTTACCAGAAACTTGCAATAACATTTTTAGCAACCAAACTCCATACTGGAGAAATTTTCAAAAAGAGATGTATTTTGTGAAATTTTAGGTTGAAAAATACTAGAGTTCCCCTTTAAAGTGACCTGTCTTGGATGAAGAATTGTAATCAGGCTAAACGGTCACACAGCAATGGTTTTTAATTCAATTTCTCAAGTAACCATGCATGCATTCACATAAAAGAGGCCGTTTCTGCTGCATATGATCCACCAAAATAAATACAGAAAAGTAACTCAATTGACTCAATTCATTCTTTAAAACACAAGAAGTTCGGTGTTTAAGTGCTCTAACTAGTCCCTGTTAGGATGATACTGGAAGGTGATACTGAGACACATTGAAGTAACTTGTCAGGCGAGTATCTCACCATGGGTTTCTGGTGGGAGGTTCCAGGAATGGCCACACCACTGCTGGTGCTCTCAGCCTTCTTGGTGAGCTGCACGTATACCCTCCCATGATCCTTTGAGACCAGGCAGTGGTAGAGGTCATCATACTTGACCTCCAGGAAGATGGCCTCACGGTCCACGTAGTCCCCTGGCTTCAGGAAGTACACTACTTTGGAGGAGATGAGGACGCAGTAGCTGTCGATAGGCTCTACGGCGATGAAACTGGTGAGGAGAAAAACAAAGTGAACCCTCAGTTTGATTGACCATCAGTAGCTCATCGCATAGTATGTATGAGACTCACAACTCAGAGTGGATGTTGTCGGTGAGGCGGAAGAGCTGCTCCTGCGCATCGGCCTGTGTGGCCGAGTGTCGAGGCAGCAGGCCCTGAGGTCCCTTACAGCAGCGGGGCTTCCTGACTCGCTGCACACTGAGCCTGAACAACACAGCAACACACAAACAATTCATGCTCATGGTGTTCAAGAGGTAATCCAGGCTTTATAGTTTTTGTACTGTCTAGAACAAAGACAACATTTTGTTTTAAATATATATAACTATATTGTGGCCGAGTGTCGAGGCAGCAGGCCCTGAGGTCCCTTACAGCAGCGGGGCTTCCTGACTCGCTGCACACTGAGCCTGAACAACACAGCAACACACAAACAATTCATGCTCATGGTGTTCAAGAGGTAATCCAGGCTTTATAGTTTTTGTACTGTCTAGAACAAAGACAACATTTTGTTTTAAATATATATAACTATATATAAAAAGAGAGTCTCAAGGATGAAGAGCTGGACAGCACCAGGCCCTGACATGATCCACAGCTACTGGCTAAAGAAGCTAACTGCACTCCATGAATGCCTTGCAGCTCATATAAACCAGCTGCTGAAAGATGGGACCCACACAGAGTGGTTGAAACAACAGAATGTTCGCTACTGAACCATCCAAAGTGTACTCTCAGTGAGAGGGTAATAAGATGAGGACAGACCCACCCAGGGTTGAGACTGAACTGTACTGGAAGGGCATATGGAGAAAGAGGCATCACATAACACCCATGCTCAGTGGTTGATGGACCTGAGAGAGGACCATCTCCCAGTACAAGACCCAATAAACATCACAATGGCAGACATCCAAAAAGAGAGTCTCAAGGATGAAGAGCTGGACAGCACCAGGCCCTGACATGATCCACAGCTACTGGCTAAAGAAGCTAACTGCACTCCATGAATGCCTTGCAGCTCATATAAACCAGCTGCTGAAAGATGGGACCCACACAGAGTGGTTGACCCAAGGCCGGATGGTCCTTATCATGAAAGACCCCCAGAAGGGAATGATTCCATCCAACTACCAGCCAATAACCGGCCTCTGCCTGACATGGAAGCTCCTGTTAGGCATCATTGCAGCCAAGATGAGTAGGCATGTGGCTCAATACATAAGCATGGCCAAGAAAGGGGTTGTTAGTGACACCAGAGGAGCCAAACAACAGCTACTGGTGGACAGGGCAGTCTCTAGAGACTGTAAGACCAGGATGACCAACCTGTGCACTGCCTGGATTGACTACAAGAAAGCCTACGACTCAATGCCCCATACATGAATACTGGAGTGCTTGGAGCTTGGAGCTCGGATTCCGGTTCAGAAATGGATCAACGATCAGCCACCTCCTCTACACAGATGACATCAAGCTGTACGCGACGAGTGAGGGAGACATCGATTCACTGGTCCACATCACCGGGATTTACAGCACTGACATCGACATGTCATTCGGACTAGACAAGTTTAGCCGAATGATATCAAAGAGAGGAAAGATGATCACAACTGAAGGGGTTGAACTACCATAAACCAACATAGCTGATGTTCAGGACAGCTACAACAAAACATAACATACCAGTGGCTGGAGAAGACTGGTCTCAAGGACAGCACAGAGGCACTGATCATGGCAGCACAAGAACAGGCCTTGAACACAAGATCGATAGAGGCCGGGGTCTACCACACCAGATAGGACCCAAGGTGCAGACTGTGCAAAGATGCCCCTGAGACTGTGCAGCACGTAACAGCAGGGTGCAGGTCGGTAAGGCATACTTGGAGCGTCACAACCAAGTGGCCGGCATAGTATACAGAATTATCTGTGCCAAGTATGGCCTGGAGGTTCCAGGATCAAAGTGGACAACACCTCCTAAAGTGATTGAGAATGCCTGAGCTAAGATTCTGTGGGACTTCTAGATCCAGACCGATAAGATGGTAGTGGTTAATCAACCGGATATCGTGGTGGTCGAAAAGCAGGATAAGAAGGCGGTAGTGGTAGGTGTCTCAATCCCAAGTGATAGCAACATCAGGAAGAAGGACCACAAGAAGCTTGAGAAATACCAAGGCTCCGACTCCATATTTATCAAAGATGAGTAATTTTTTAACAATGCAGCTAATAGACTCAACCCACCTGTGGTTACTGAGACTAGTCATGTCACGGACTGTCTGTGCCGTCTCTGAAGCAAAGTCTAGAGCTCCAGCCATCGGTTTGGTCACAGTGCCAACTAGACCTTTACCCAGGCCTGAGAAGAAGCCGCTGACTCCACCCTCGGTCTTCACCCCCTCCACTGTGGATGTGATGATGCTTGTCATGCCTCCAATGATACCTGTGGATAGGTTAAGTTGTATTTAAATACCATGCAAACTCACAGAGATAGTAACTTCAACCAGAACAACAAGACTGGGATCACTGGATGCATGTCTACTTTTTGCTCCAGTAATATATACACGGTATGGACTGTGGGAGCCTTGGAGAATGTGTTCTGAGGCCCATAAGTGTTAGATTAGATGCCCAGGAAATAATCTTTTTGCCCAATAGCTGTAACTGTTGTAGCTGTTACTAGACAGATAAATGTTTCCAGGCTGTACCATGAGCCAGTCCATGGATCCCTGCTACGAGGTGCTCCCCACTGGTGGCTCCGTGGTATCTGATGTACTCTCGCTCGCTCTGGTGCCGGTTGTCCATGGTCTTTCCCAACCCGTCTGATAAAGTTCCTGCAAACTGACACACACAATGGGAGGATGCTCATAGCCTCTCTTGTGATTTTTCTCCTCACATTAACATGGACACCATGTAATACAACACTGAACAGCCAAGCAAAGAATTCAAATGAAATTACTGTTTCTGCACCAGTCTTGTCATAAGGCTCAGCAGAGGTGTACCTTTGCAGCAGAGTTGGACACACCGTGGGTCACATTGCGTATGAGACCACCCACATTGCCATATTTGATGAGCTCAGAGACGCCCTCAGTGACGTCGTTGAGGAGACCCATGGGGTTTCCCAGGAAGTCCACGGAGCCCAAGATCTGAGCTGCTTGGCTGATCAGCTCCTACAGACATCAGATGCGACACAGTGATGAGCTGATCTGATGCAAAGTGGAGGGGAATTACCGGCTGTTTTTTGTACCCCCAAAGCTCAGTGCAGTAAACCCAAGTGTGTCTCTATCAACACTGCCGGTGATCCCCCAAATGGACAATATTCAACAGTCATATTAGATATATCTTTGGATCGTAAAATATTTGCATGCAGTCTAAGTCAGTGTTTAGTTCAGTTCGGTCCAGTTTGTACACAACCACAAGGCACAAGCTAGAAATTCAAAAAAAGACAAACAAAACAAATTCTCCTTTTTTAATCTAAAATTATTCTCCTTTATTTATTTATCCATTAAAAATTGGATTGGATGGAATGGGGGGGGAGTTATCCCAGCATCATCGCGCGAATGCGGGGTACACCCTGGAAAAGTCGCCAGTTCATCGCAGGGCTCACATATAGAGACAAACAACCACCCTTACCACTGGGCAATTTAGAGTGACCAATTAAACTAACCTCCAGATTGCACGTTTTTTGGACCGTGGGAGGAAGCCGGAGTACCCGGAGAGAACCAACGCAGACACAGGGAGAACATACAAACTCCGCAGAGAAAGGCCCTGACCCGGAAATCGAACCCGAAAGCCTTCTTGCTGTAAGGCGACAGTGCTGACCACTGCAACAATGTGCTGCCACTTTTCACAACATTTCACAGTGATAATAGTAACTAATACCATGATTATAATGTGCCTGATTGGCACAGGGATTTTTCTGACAGAAACCATTGTGGAAGAGCTTGAATTCGTGGGAGAGATCCAATACTGTAATGCACACAGACCAAAAGACTGGAGGAAAACTTTTTATACTCTAGCTGATTGTGGTGGCATAACCATGTCACACTGAAGTAGTCTCATGTAATCATCGACTCCAAGTCTATTGTTGGATACAAAATCAGTCTTTGCTTCATACACCTTTTTAATGACTCAAACTGAAGAAAGGTAGAGACAACATAAATACTAGTTGGGCAAAGAGTTTGTTAAAGCTGGGTAGTTTACTGTAGTAGAACAGACATTACAGAGACATAAATGGCATGACATTGTTTGTCTAAATAAGGACATAACATGGAGCATTGAGGACATATTCATGAACATTTCCTTTTACTTCCAATTTTACATTTTCTAACCATATCTATATACAGCTTTATGTAAGAATTAATATATATTGTCATTGTGTAAACTTTAGG
>KV751327.1:461737-481400 GCA_001698575.1 Mola mola
AATTTCCCTTTGGATACAGAATGTTCCACATCTATATTCTTTTCTAAAGGACTGGCAAACAATTCTCTACAATTCTCTAGTGTATATTGTTTCTTTTTCATTTGATTTGTTGGACTTTTATGTGTCTTTGTTGACAGGACAGCTGAAAATTACAGAAAAGTGAGGAGGGACTAAAAAAACAAATAACATGCAGCAAAGGTCTGAAAGATAGAATCGAACCCAGATGCTGTCAAGGATAAGCGTTTAGCAGGACAATGATCCGAAACACACCAGCACGTCCACTTCTGAATGGCTTATAAAAAACTAAAGTAAGGTTTGGAGTGGCCTAGTCAAAGTCCAGACTTAAGTCTGATTGAGATGCTGTGGCATGACCTTAAACAGGGCGTTCATGCTCAAAAACCTTCCAATGTGGCTGAATAAAACAATTCTGCAAAGAAGAGTGGGCCAAAAGTCCTTTACAGCCATTTGAAACACTCATTGCCAGTTACCACAAACGCTTAATTTCAGTTGTTGCCATCAAAGGTGGTACAACCTGTTAATAGGTTTGGGGGGCACTTTTTCAGGGGACAGGTAGGTTTGGATAGCTTTTTTCCCTTAATAATCTGCATTTACTCGGGTTATATTTGTCTCACATTAAAACTTGTTTGAAGATCTGAAACATTTCAGTGCGACAGATATGCAAAAAAATTTGAAATCTGGAAGGGGGCGAATACTTTTTCAGAGCCCTGCACATGGGACACATGTTCAACCAAACATGATTAAAAACAACTACAGTATTGTGCAGTAGTCTTTGGCCACCATTAGATTCATTGTTTTAGCAATGTTGTAATGAACATATACAGCATTTTTATTTCTCTGTCTCCTTATTGGAATACAACCAGAAAATAAGACAAACAGTGTTCGATAGGGCTAAAGTGGTACGTACATAGTGTGAGCTATTACATTGTGTATCACACCAGATTTATTCAAGACATGTTAAAAGCTTCTTATTGAGTTTTTGAGGGTCATTTTTTCTGCTAAGCATTACATATACATCTTATATAAGCTTATTGAAAGCTTGCTAAAATATAAAATTTTCTATCGCATCATTCCATCAAAAATGTCAAATATCATTGAATTTGAGAGACATAAGATCATTATTTGGCGAATTTAGTGAACATGTTCCGCTATTAATTCTCAGTGATGATGTGTGTCTCTGGTTGTGATGATCCAAATACATCACAATGTCATTTTAAACATTGTTAAATATATAGTGATTTTTGGAGATAAAAAGTTATAGTGATTTTTGGAGATAAAATGGGTAAGCTTTGTATCACCCTTTGAAAGGTAACACTTTGAGTATTCCTATTCAGTATTTATCAACAGTTTAAATTTCTTATTGATAGGAGGGAGTAGAACAGCTGATAAATACTGTACATTAATGAAATGGTGTTTGTATGAAATTTATAGATACTGGTTATAAATTGTAAGGAGGTGACAAAAAGTTAGTAGCATATCACAGATATAGGATCACAGAATTTGACAGACATACAATCATAATTTTGTATTATTGAGACCAGGGAAATCAGCAAACAAATACTGATACTGATATGTGGTATCCATCTCTTCTAAAAGAGAACTCTGGGAAGTGCTGAAAGGAACCTGGTGTAATAAACCAGAAGATGACTTAAGACAGCATCCCAAGTCTCCCAAAAAAGTTCAAGATGTGTTGACTCATATTGAAAACTTACTTTCCTTTACAAGATATTTTGTTTTGAAGATTGTGTTTTTTTATTTTTACATATTCCCTGTATTTTCTGATGGTTTCTGAATAAAAAGCCTGAGAAAGAAATTTGGATGATCATTACAACTTTGCTTAAACAACAAAGCTGGGAGTGGCCTAAGACTTTTGCACAGAACTGTATGTGTGCTACTTACCTCTCGAAAATGTTTGAGGATGTCGTTAATGATGATTTCCTGGGTCTCATAGGGGTGAACTCTGGTGAATGGGTACATGTTGATGATAGCATCCTCAAATCGAATCAGAGGAAATCCCAGAGTGCCTTTCAGAACCTGATGTGATGAAAAAAAAAAAAACAAGTGAGCAGGAAGTAAAATGGTGAAATCATGTTTGACAGGAAGCAGTAACATATTCCTTTGATCTTTTCTGATTTATAAATGACCAGTCAGATGGAAGCATTTCACCAATGGAAAGATCTTTTCATAAAACTGGACTCACTCTGCAGTAGAAAAATACAAATAATTTTGAAATTTGTGATAACATTTGTAATATTCATAGTGTATTAAATCTGAAAATAAAAATTGTTGCGCTTTAATTATTTTACAATGTGCTGTTTATCTCTATACAGGGAGAGGTACTAGGGGTACTAACATCAATTTAAAACACAACTTTTAATTAGTGCAATTTAATTAGTGCAGTTTTAAAACCATAGGTTTTAAAAAAAGATGATGACAAATACCTGGACAAGTTCATCACAGGGCAGACACAAAGACCATGCACGCTCACATTCACACCCAGGGTCAAATTTTAGAGTAACCAATTAATCTCGACTGCTGCACGTCTTTGGACTATGGGATGAAGCCGGAGCACCCGGAGGGGAACCCACACAAGCACGAGGAGAACATACAAATTCTGCACAGAAAAATCCCTTCACAGGCAGCAATACCAGGACCTTCTGGGAAGCCACAGTGCTAACCACTGCAACTCGGTGCCACCAATACAACTTTATTAAGGTAAAAATATATTTCTAAAAATTTATAAATTTGTGTTTAAAAAAATTAACAGGACAAATGCTGACGTTAGGTTACCTTGAGATCAGGAGGTAGCTTGTGAGAGGTGAAGACACTCAGTTTGACCTGAGGGAGGCTGATCTTCAGGTTCTCAAAGTAGTAACGTTTGGGAGGTCCTGCATCCTCACTGGACTTCTCATGGAGGTTTTCATCCAACTTCTCCAGCTCTGTATTCAATACAATTATCATTTATTTTTCTGCTTTACTTTTAAGCAAAAACCCCCTGCCAATCGCCAGCATTAGACTCAATATCGATAATAAAATTCAAATAATGACTCACCAGCTTCTGTCTGTCCATATCCAAAGAAACTGAGCAGCTTGAGCAGCAGTTTTTCCTCTATGATGATTGTGAAGCGTTGGGCCGTCACCATGAGGTGCTGTCAAGATATCATATTTATATTATTAGTCTCTTCATGCTTTAAATAAGCTTTTCACCAGTTTTACTGAAACGTGTTACTCATAACAGCATTATATCCCTGAAAGCACAGAATTTGAATAAAGCGGACATTGATGATATAAATGCCGGTGGTGTAGTAGACCCAAAAAGCGAGCAAGACGCTTGAGCTAAATGCTAAACTATCATGGATCCATGGATCCAGATTACTCCTGGAGATTTTCCAGTCACGGAAAAATAAAAAGGATGAAAGACTCAGGCTAACTCAGCAACAACAAATCTGAGACTGTTGTTTGTACACTTTTACACAGACCTGACTCCATCATAACATTGTGGATCAGGCATTGTGGCCTCCATGTCCACACCTTGTTCATCTTACTTCCCGACAGAACAAAAGAATCCAGTGTGTTTAAATCAATGACACTTGAAAGTTAAATTTAGTTAAAGTAGATGGACAGTGTGTAAAAGATGTTGCTTTTAAATATTATGATGCTTCTGTTCAGACTGTCTGCCCAGAGAATTCAGTGTGTTTGTTACTGCCATTTCCTCCAGAAGAAAATCCAATAAAGTGCTACAGGAATTAAATGAGGTAATCAGCATGAAGGTATTTCTATTGTAGCAAAGGATTGAATTCAAACAATCCACATAGCTGTTTCACTAAAATTCCACCTACATGTTCTCATCCCTATCAAGGGAAACAATACCTCATACCAAGTAAGAACATTCCTGACACAAACTGACACCTAACTCCTTTCTTATTTTAGCATATCAAACTATATTTCCCATGCCAAATTACTCTCAGCTGATAAAGGGGTCAAACTATCAGTGAGAAGTGTGAACATGATGCTACAGCAGCTCCTCAGGGCTGCTGCCACCCAGGAGAACCATACTTATCTTGAGGAACATACATCACCAGTAACATCATCATACATAAGCAAATAGGGTGATGAAAAAGAGGCATTTCAGTGAGGCGCCAGAACAGCACATACAGTAGCTGTCAGAGCAGCTAAAAGCTGACATCAAGGAGGCAAAGGGACATCAGCAGATTCAACACCAACATCACCAAAGATATGTGGCAGGATATCCAGAACCTCACAGGCTACAAAGGCTGGTATGTCCCTATCATGTCTGAGGAAACAATGTAAGATCTCCTCAACAAACAGCTGTAGCTGTAAGGTCCATCCCTCATTAGAATCGCTGTTTGTACCCTCACTAGAAGTAAGAAAAATCCCGCTGAGAGACAACTATAATGTGGTCGGTCAGTGCTGCAGTGTTTGCAGGTTAGGATACTGACTTTTTGTGAAAATACCCTAAGAGGAGCTGAAGAAAGAATCCTGACTGGAAACATCACAATTGTGCATGGTATGTGCACGGACCAGGACAGGAAGGCTCTCCAGTGCAGCCCAGAATCATTGGTACCAATTTACTCAGCATAGGTGATATGAGTGCAGCCTTTGCAGAGCACAAAGGATAACCAAAGAAGATAAAACCCACCCAGCCACAATCTGTTCCCTTTGTTGCTGTTGGACAAGCGATAGAGAATTATCTTCTTCTGTGCCAAAAGACTACTGGATAGCTTTGTTCCTAAAACAATTCAGAATTCATCCGTTCCATTCTACCATATTTTATCACCTATTTACAGTACTGAAACTCACCTTGAAGAGCTCTGTGAGCATAAGGCTGCTGGGAACCTTTACCGAGTTGACCTGCAAGGCAGGGCCACTGACACTGCTGTCACTGGAGCTGGGGGTCACACACAGCATCACAGGGTGGGTGGTCCCCAGCAGCTGGTTGTCTACCTGATAACCCAAAAAAGACAGACCCAGAATTCATAAAATACTCTTCACTAGAACAGAAATTACAACACAATATCCCAAAATCCAAAGAAATAAATACGTTTAGACTTGTTGCCCTTACATCTCTGGTCTTGAAATCTTTGGAGAGGAATTTAAAAGATAAATAATTTTTCCACTCATCCACAAGACAGCCAATAATGTGCTAATCGGGCTGATAAAAGTGTAGAGGATGTAAAAATCTTCTGTTTGAATAAAAACTTATCATTACTTTTCATTTCACATGAGACTTTAATTTGATGATTTCTTCCTTTTATAAGATGTAGCCACATATTCACATTAAGTGACCTCCCTTAATGATGCTTTATCACTTTCTAATAGGCATGACATGGAAACTTCAGTGAATGGGCATATATCCACCACCCAAGATGTCATATTCACAAGACTGGGACTTAGGTGAGGTCACAGTGACCTTGGACCACAAAAATATAATTAGATCATCCTTGAGTCCAAGTGAATTTTTGAGCCAAATTTAAAAAATTTCTGTCAAGGTGTTCATGACATATTGTATTCACAAGAAGGTGACGGATGGACAATGTTAACACAAAATGCCGCTGACAACAAGTGATGCCGGCATGGAAGCATAAACAGGAAAAAACCATTGATTTCAGGCAGAACAGTAAAAGAAAGATAGTATAATTGTTGAAAATTTAAAAAGTGGAAAGTGGGGCACTGAGCTCCTTCAAAGGAACAACACCGAGCCATTGGTTCAGATATGTGGATGAAACTTGGGTCAAGATCAAAACCGAAGAGGTGGAAGCTTTCACCGAACACCTCAACTCAGTACACGGCAACATCAAGTTCACAAGGGAGGATATGAAAGAGAACAGGCTGCCTTTCCTGGAATGTGTGATACACCTTGAGAAGGACGGAGGGCTCAACACTGACGTCTACCGGAAACCTACTCACACACACCAGTACCTGCTCTTCCACTCTCACCACCCTTTGGAACACAAGCTGGGAGTTATCAGAACCCTATATCACCAGGCTGAAAATGTTCCCACAAAGACAGAGGGGAAGACTATGGAACACAAAAACATCAAGACAGCATTAAAAACCTGTGGATACACTATCTGGGCATATGTCAAATCCACTAAGGGTTCCAGGAACAGCACCCCGCCAACACAGGAAGAGGAGCAGAACAAACACCACAACGTTGTAATTCCTTCTGTGGCAGGGGTGTCAAGAGAAATTTATAAGAATTTTCTCTAAGCACAACATCCCAGTTCACTTCAGACCCTGCAAAGCTTTGAGACAGAAACTAGTTCACCCTATGGACAAAACTCCCAGACACAAACTTAACAATGTTGTGTATGCAGTCCAGTGCAGTGAGGAGTGCGCAGATTTTTACATCGGGGAGACCAAACAACCTCTCCACAAACGCATGGCTCAACACTGGAGACCGGAGGCCCGGACTCAGCAGTCCACTTACATTTAAAGGAGAAGGGACACTTCTTGAAAGATGATAATGTGCATGTGCTGGACAGGGAGGATAGATGGTTTGAGAGAGGAGCAAAGGAGGCCAGCTATGTCAAGCTGGAACAGCCATCACTTAACAGAGGAGGAAGCCTTAGACATTAATTGTCTGCCACATACAACGCAGTTTTGAAATGCCTCCCCAGGAAATTTAGCCACCGTTCACACCTTGGCTCATGGGATACCAGTGACACATGATGACCGGGGGGAGTGACAACCCAACTGATGGGTGGGTGGATCTGGGACACACAGCATGGCGGTGGGGCATTGTACCCTTTGCCCACTACCCTAAGTGCGAAGGATCCTCCACAAGGTTAAATACTGGGGACTCCCTACCAGTTATGTAGAACTGAAGAAGCATTTTAGATGAGAGGCGAAACGTCTCCGAGGAACTACAAAGGTCCAGTTGCCTTTGGCCGAAACACCAGGACTACCATGACCTGGATGACTAAGAATTTCCACAGACAACAATACCCACTGTTTGACTCTCAAAACAAAATTGAGTCGTTTGTTAGGGAAGAACAACAAAGACAGTGTGGAACATAAACTCTTTCTGTGCCTGTGATATTATTTTATGTAGTTTTACATCATACTTTGGCCAGATTACTTGAACTTAAATGGAAATACTAATTGTTGTCCTCACCTGAATGTTTTGAATGTTGAGCTCTAGCACCTCATTAGCAGCAGTGCGGGTTAAGTGGACATATATACCAGACAGTGTAGTGAACACAAGCTCCTCAGGAACTTTGTTGACCAGTGAGACACCCAGACCTTCCTCCAAGTTCACCAACACCTATTAATGAATACAAAGACAGTCAGGAGAGGTTTCTCAGAAAGGCCATATTAATAAAAAAGGCCATAGACCAATATGATTTAAAATATATTAAGAATAAGTGGAGACTGATGAATATGTCATGCAGTAATTACGTGTCTTCGCCAGGTGTGGAAATACTGTACATAAACTGTGTCATAAATTAGTCACCCATACCTCCAGCTCCTGCTCATTCTCTGTCTTCTTCATGTTGTCTTTGTTCCTGTCCTGCTCTGAGCTGGAAGAACTCTGGATCATTCTCCTCTGATTGAAGTCACTGACCTGCAAACAAACACATTTGAGCTTAAATGGTGACACTCACAATCACTTTAATCTGCGTGCTATTACCTGCTGAAAGAAAGCTCCGTTACCTGATTTTCAGTCAACAAACACAAGCACTTTGTGGCAGAGACAAACCAGATAGGATGCAATGAAACAAGGTAGAAATAGATGTAGTCAAGATGGCCAAAACTAAAATCATCCTACCTATGATGACAGTAAAATACAATATTTATGGAACAGAACAAAATAACATTATCAAAGGGGACTTTTGTAATGTGTTTTTCTAGGCTAGTATTCTTAATTTAAGATGATAATTGCTTCGATGGCCCTGGATACATCTGTTGCCCCTCACCTTCCCCGCAACTTTAAAAGCCCCTTGAAAATCACATTTTTGACCTTGTAAACATGTCCGTTTGGTGTTTTTTTATGTACTACAAAAATAACATTTTGACTAAAGTAAGCAGTCAACATTATGGCTGGGGATTTCTGCTTTCATAATTCTGACAGCCTGTGTCCTCTACATAGGGAACCTACAGAACGATGACTTGTGGGGGTGAAGCTTTAAGGGTATCCAAGTCAGTACCTGTATTGAACAAGTTGCTATTTTACACACACGCACACACACACATACACACATACATACATAAATATATATATATATATTTAAGCCCAAAATTGTTCATACCCCTGTTAATTTTAAGGAGTTTTTGATTTTTCTAATTTATACAATAGCTCCCCACCCAACAAATGGGATAAGTAGATAATATAGGAAAGTCTACAGCCACACATCATTTAATTTTGAATTATGACAAAAACACCTTTTAGAATGTGATAAGAAAAAAATCACTATATCCAAATTTATTCATACCCTCTCGTAATCATGACAACTAACCATGACATGTTTCAACAAACTATGTTTTCTGAGGCAGAAATGTGTTAAATAGCATTGTAAATGTTTCTTGAATGTTCAAGACCAGTTTTCTGCCCTGTATAAGTTGAGTAGTACATTAAATGTCAGTCATTTTGGAATCAACACAGCAGCTGTCATGCCAAAGACCAAAGAGCACAGTGAAGACTTGTGAGCAAGGATTATTAATGCTCAAAAGGAAGGAAAAAGATACAAAAAAAATGGGCAAGCAATCTAAAGTGCCAGTTTCAACCGTGCAAAGTATTGTCAAGAAATATAAGAAGTTCAACATTGTAAAAACTCTCAAAAGATGGGGTCGGACGGCAACAGTGTCAATTCAGCTCACCAGAAAGACTCAGCTACAAGTCCAAATCAAACCAAGAATACTACAAAAGTTCTTTTGGCAGAACTGAACTCATCTGGTGTGAATATAGCAAGGCAGACACTCCAGCGTACATTACATGAAGGTGGCCTCCATGGATGTCGACCAAGAAAGACTCCTCTCCTTCAACCAAGGCATGTGAAAATGCACCAAGACTATGCAAGTTTCAAATACATCTGTTCTTTGGTCGGATGAAACAAAGATTGAGCTTTATGGGCACAGAGATGCGGCTTTTGTGTGCCGAATGAAAAATGAGGCCTACAAACAAAAGAACCCCCCCCCCCGCTGTAAAGCACAGGGGTGGCAGCCTAATGTTCTGGGGGTGCTTTGCAGCAAGTGGTACTGGTAGCTTATTTAAAGTGGAAGGCATTATGAAAAAAGAGCAGTATCTCAAGATTCTCAAAGAAAACATCAAGCAGTCAGCTGAGAATATGGACCTGGGGGAGTGTTGGACTTATGAACAGGACAATGACCCAAAACAGGCTAAGGTGGTGAGGAAATGGTTTCAAGAGTGTAGCCGGGGTCAACAAGGTCTGCGTTAGGTGTTGAGGAACCAGGGCAAGTGGGCTACTGGAACAAGACATTCATGGAGAAAGATTGAAAACGTGGGATTAATGGAGTGCTACTATACCAGAGGGGATACATACAATGGATGTTGGACCTATGGATGGTTCAAAACACTACATCCAAGCTAATAAAGAAAGAGCTCGTAAGTCAGTGATCCAATGTTTGCAATCGACAATTACTATCACAAAGATTGATGAGGTACAACAACGATGCTACAGCAAGGGGGATCCAGGAAGACAGGTCAGTGGGGGGATTTCATCACCCTCACACTCAGAGATTGGGTTCCATGCCCCAATAACAAGAAGCCCAGAAGACAGCTGAGCTGAGAAGGAAGATAAGGGTTAACGTGGATATCTGGAAACCCTGGAAACAGTTACCAAGGCTTAGTAGCAGAATAACCTGCTAGAGGATGTGAATGCAGCCTTACATACCATCCAAACCATGACCATCCCCGAGACCAACAAGCTGATATATGCAACAGCAACAGTAATCCTACAGATGCTTGGCTACAAGTTGAATGTGAGCCATAAGGGGCAGTACCTTCCATGGAGAAAAAGGTTGGAGGCCAAGATCAAGGCAAGACAGAGAGACGTTAGCCATCTATCAGAGCTGGAGACGGCCAAGACCACCAAAGTACCTAGGAAGCACAGCAAGCTGTCCGTAACTGAGGCAATAAAGACTGCCAAACAGGGGCTCACTGGCTGAAGAGGTACACTACAGACATGGAGGCCCGGAGAATCAACAGAATGTTCACCACTGAACCATCCAAAGTGTACTCTCAGTGGGACGGTAATAAGATGAAAACAGACCAACCCAGGGATGAGTTTGAACTGTACTGGAAGGGCATACGGGAGAAAGAAGCATCATATAACACCAATGATCAGTGGTTGGTGGACTTGAGAGAGGACCACAGCCATCACCCAGAACAAGACCCAGTAAACATCACAATGGCACACATCCAAGAAAGAGTCTCAAGGATGAATAGCTGGACAGCACCAGGCCCTTACGTGATCCACTACTACTGGCTTAAGAATTTAACTGCACTCCACGAACGCCTGGCAGCTCAGATGAACCAGCTGCTAAAAGATGGGACACATAGAGTGGTTGACCAAATGTTGGGCAGTCCTGATCATGAAAGACCCCCAGAAAGGAATGATTCCATCCAACTACTGGTCAATAACCTGCCTCTGCACAACATGGAAGCTCCTGTCAGGCATGATTGCCAAGATGAGTAGGCATGTGGCTAAATACATGTGCGGGGCCAAGAAAGGGGTTGTTAGTGACACCAGAGAAGCCAAACACCAGCTACTGGTGGACAGGGCAGTCTCTACAGATAGTAACACCATGAAGACCAACCTGTGCACTGCCTGGATTCACTACAAGAATGCCTACAACTCAATGCCACGTACATGGATACTGGAGTGCTTGGAGCTATATAAGATCAACAGGACACTAAGAGCCTTCATCAAGAACTCGATGGGGCTGTGGAAGACTACTCTGGAAGCCAATTCAAGGCCAGTTGCCTAAGTTAGCGTCACATACGGCATATACCAAGGAGATGCCCTATCCCCCCTGCTGTTCTGCACTGGCCTGAACCCCTCAGCCAGATCATCACAAAGAGTGGTCCCGGATACCGATTCAGAAATGGAACAACAATCAGCCATCTCCTCTACATGGATGACCACAAGCTGTAAGTGAAGAGTGACCTAGGTATCGACTCACTGATCACCATCACCAGGATCCATAGCACTGATATCGACATGTCATTCAGGCTAGAGAAGTGTAGCCGAATGATATCAAAGAGAGGCAAGATGATTACAACTGAAGGGGTTGAACTACCAGAAGGCAACATAGCTGATGTTCAGGACAGCTACAAATACCTTGGGTTCCCGCAGGCAAATGGGAATCATGAAGAGGCCGAAAGGAAGTCAGCCACAGCCAAAGACCTACGTAGAGTAAGGCAGGTCCTGAGAAGTCAGCTGAATGGTCAGAACAAGATCTGAGCCATCAACACCTATATCCTGCCCGTCATCAGATACCCTGTTGGTATAAAAACCTGGCCAAAGGATGAGATAGAAGTCACAGATATCTAGACAAGGAAGCTCATCACCATGCATGGAGGGTTTCACACCAAATCCAGCACCCTGAGGCTGTACACATAGGGGAGAGAGTGAGGCCGATGATTAGTGAGCGACAGAGACACTATCCAAGATCCAAGATGAAACAACGAAGATCCAGGAATACATCAGGAAGATGGCCCCAAATGATGATCTGCTAATTGAATGCCTTAGGCAGCAGAAACCCAGGGAGGAGAAGGAAGAAGAAGAGCAACCATCATGGAGGGACAAGCTCCTGCAAGGGATGTACCACCGACAGATAGAGGAAGTGGCTGATATCGAGAAAACATACCAGTGGCCGGAGACAGCTGGTCTCAGGTACAGCACAGAGGCACTGATCATGGCAGTACAAGAACAGGCTTTGAACATAAATTCGATAGAGGCCAGGGTCTACCACACCAGACAGGACCCAAGGTGCAGACTGTGCAAAGATGCCCCTGAGACAGTGCAGCACATAACAGCAGTGTGCAGGATGCAGGCAGGTAAGGCATACTTGGAGCGTCACAACCAAGTGGCTGGCAGAGTATACAGAAACATCTGTGCCGAGTATGAGCTGGAGGTTCCAAGATCAAAGTGGGCAACACCTCCTAAGGTGATAGAGAACGACCAAGCCAAAATCCTGTGGGACTTCCAGATCCAGACTGATAAGATGGTGGTGGCTAATCAACCGCATATCGTGGTGGTCGTGAAGCAAGATAAGAAGGCGGTAGTGGTTGATGTCGCAATCCCAAGTGATAGCAACATCAGGAAGAAGGAACACGAGAAGCTCGAGAAATACCAAGGGCTTAAAGAGGAGCTGGAAAGAATGTGGGGAGTAAATGCATCAGTGGTACCAGTTGGATAGGAGCACTTGGGGCTGTAGCCCCCAATCTGGGAGAGTGGCTCCAACAAATCCTAGGAATAACACCTGAGATCTCTGTCCAGAAGTGCGCAATCCTAGGAACAGCTAAGATCCTGCGCAGGACCCTCAGGCTCCCAGACCTCTGGAAGAGGATCTGAGCTGGAAGGAGACACAAGACCGCCCACAGAGAGGGCAAGTGGGGAATTATTTATATACATATATTTTAAATTTGATTTACAAAACATTACTAAGTGGATTTCAATGAAGCTTGGTGGGATAGCGAACCTATTACATATGGTGCGGATCTGGATAAACGGGTGGAATCAGATTTCTTTATTTAATGGGACCTTGGGGAATTTAAGCGCTTTATGAGTGCTTCTCATTTAATGTTTACTGACACAGAAAACAATTTTGTGTCAGTGGGGTTTTTGTCAGAACAAAAATGGCATCATTTATTTCCACACAGCAAAATCTGCAGTGTTGTTTTTTCGGTGTAAATGATTTTGAGTTGGTGGGTGTTGATTTTGGTGTTGTTTCAACACTTGTACTGAACAAATAGCTCTGCGAGCATTGTCAATCAAGCAAGTTAAATGTTAAAACCTGTGACTGAGTTACATTCACTCCTGGCGGAGTTAATCACAACATCCGGTTTGGATGTACGCGGTGCGCCTTTTTCCACTCCGGTCGGTTGGCAGAAGACGGCAAAGAACCTGTGTGGATTATACGGCTGAAACGAGGTAAGAACCGAATATATTTACTTCTACGGGATGGTAATCGCTGTATGAAGTCATGTTATCATGGGGTCATGGGGTGTGAAGCGATTGAATCGTCATTGACGCTGGTTGAAACAAGCCGTTAATAGCTGTTTATAGCTGCTAGCGGCTAGCATCCGGGTCACCACACTTGAGTAGAAGCCCATAGGTGATGATCAAGCAGTATTTCTTTTGTATAAGTCTATATTTGTTTTTCAGGAAAATCCTGAAATCCTCTATGTTTTTAAATTCTAGCCCTTTTCAGACAATTTCGGTTTAATCAGACACGGTCATCGCCCATTTATATTAATTCACAGAAACACAATTACGCATTGTCCGTGATATATGTGTTTACTCACTGAAAATATACCGTTTGAATCAGCAGGTTGATGGAGATGCCTGCATGGAAGCCATATCATTTCTCATTCACTCTCATGATGAAGCAAGTGTGTTTGAGAAGATGAAGGTGACCTTTCAATATCGCCAAGACCTAGTGCATGACCCACAGAGAACCACAGATGTCTTTAAAACATTTCCACGTTTTTTAGATGTCAAAGGGCTGATGATTTGTCCATTTCATTGATTTACACTTCATTGTTTTGTTGCTTAAATTAAAGTACAATACTCTGACCTTTTTGAATTTTGAGTATGTACAGTATATGCTTATATGATCAACAGCTGAATCAGGACTTCCTTCTGCTGTTTGGAGCTGAAACAGCTTCCAAGATGTTGTTAAAGCAGACAGTCTTGTGATTTTAAGCCCTTTGATTTACAAAGTGCTTATGGTGGAGATGAGAGCCAATATATTGTGCCATTATTTTCTTTGTAAATGTTTAAGTTGTGCCTGATCTTATTACAGTGTTAATTTCTATGGTGCAGGGAAGTTATTTATTTTTGAATGAAAAAAAATTGTTTAAATGATTTTATTTCTTGATCACTGTTGCTGGTCAACACATTTGAACTTATGATGTAACAGTAAAAAGTGTGTGTTGTGTATGTTAACTTTCGGTAGCCTTGCAGGTGATTACAAGAATTTTCAGATTTGGTGACTTGTATGTTAGGATAGTAAACACACAATTACACTTTTAATGTATCGTAAAACAAACAAATGAATGTTAATTAACACACTAGTGAAAGGAAATAACACGATTTTAGGGTTAAAAAATAATACACTTTAATGTGTCATAAAATAACACTCAGAGTAAGGGAATAACACAATTTTGAGTTAAAAGTGCACTTATGTGGTGTCATAAAATGACACCAAGGGTGTCAAATAGTTAACATGACCAAAGAGTTAAAATTAACACTGTT
The DNA here is from genome assembly GCA_001698575.1 of Mola mola. Lineage (NCBI taxonomy): Eukaryota > Metazoa > Chordata > Actinopteri > Tetraodontiformes > Molidae > Mola > Mola mola. The sequence continues at coordinate 476,221 of KV751327.1, forward strand.
CAAAGTGTAATTTTGACACAGAATACGTGACAATTATATAAACTTGGAAAAATCAAGTGTTAAAATTAACACGGAGTTGAATTAACACTCATGATTTTGCTGTGCACCCTACTTGTGGGCTTTAATTCACGTTTTAGAAATGCATCCCACAAAAAAGAATGGAGAATTTATTTTGTTTCGCAATTTAATTTAAAAAGTTAAACATATATTATATGTTCATGACATGTAAAGTGAATTATTTCAAGCCTTTTTTGTTTTAGTTGTGATGATTATGGCTTATAGAGTTTCAGTGAAATATCAAAATATGTAAGATGTGTTTTTTTCCTTAAGTAGTTTGCCAAATTTGGCAAAACTAAAATGCTTGAAACATAGTTTATGTGTAATGACTCTAAAATATATTAAATGTTCTCTTTCTTAAATAAAATCATCTCAAAGAAAACCATGATCATCTTCTTTTTGATATCAAATAGTTTTCACTTTGCAATTTCAAGGATCTCTTTTTCCAAGAGTGAACAGTGGAAACAAAAACATGGCAAAGAGAAGAAAACACATTTTTATTATTCTTAATCTCTATTGTATGCTGCTCTATTAAATGCTGAACCACAGGAATTGTTTGCCCCCCGCACCTGCAAAACGCGTGTGGGTCCATCTGGCAGCACCTGGACCGACAGCACCCCAGAACCAGGCCTCATCTTCTGATTGATGAACTGCTGCTCAGGGCCAGGCTCCAGCAGCCCAGAGTCTGGGCCCAACACCACCTCTGCTCCATTGTATAGTCCTGCCACACCACCCTTCACCTAAACAGTGCCAAGTCATGGATTAGAAGAAAAATCTGAATGTCCTCTGAACACCTGATTTGAATTCCTGACATGCAGAATGACATTCAAGTTCCACATCAAAGAGATATAAACCCACCTGTACTACTAGTAGGGGAAGGCCACATGTCAGCATCCCAGAGCTGAAGTGCCACGTCTGCGTGGTGCTGCGGCGCGAGTCTGGCCTTCTCAGCATCAAGGGCTCAAAACTGAGAGCAAGAGAGAGCGAGAGGCACCTCTTACATTTAGTCTTCAAGTAAACAAAGACAAAGACTCCTCTTAATACACACCTGTTGTCAGTAACAGCCGCAAGCCCAGCAATATCCAGTACCAAAGAGGAGTCCAGTGGCCGTGGCTGGGCTGACTTGCTCTGTGGTGGAGATGAGCCTTCATGACACAGCATGCCAGACCCAGTCATCCTCCATAGCTGGGAGCGCTTCCCTGGCTCCTTCACAAGATTCAACATACATGATAATACACAATATCAAATATATTTTCATGAGTTGCAAATAATGATTAATTTCTTTAATTTTGACTCTACTGTTTTCCATCATTAGTTGTTCTGGAATAATAGTCCGTTAGTCTTTCAGTTGAGGAAAATATCTGAAAACGGACCTAAAACTACTGTTAATTATGGTTAATTACTGCCAATCAGTATTGGTAGTAATCAAATTTCTAGTTGTCTTATGAAATTGTTCAGAATTATTTTGCTATTACTGTTTTACTCTGTTACTATGGTTACCAATGGAAACCATATGGAAACCAATCTTTATTAAAAGGCTTTGCTACCAATGAGGCAGCTCACCTCGGACACCGTTAAACCTCACTGTGAAATACTGAGAAATTTGCGTGGCAACTCCAGCACCTTCCGCCAAGCGCTTGAAGACAACACTTTTTCATTTCCCTTCCTGTACAATTAGAGGATTACCAGAATTCATGCTCTGCCAATTCATTCATAACTAATCAAACTCTGCAAAACATTATTGCCTTTTTGCTTCTAAAAAGAAAGAGAAAAAAAAAGCCCACATCAACACTTCAGTGGGGCCTCTTGTTTGCCACTTTATCCACACTTGATTCTGGATTATTTTTGACAAATAAAACACTACCTTCTTCTTCAGGATGACCCTTTGAGTCTTGGCGTCCACATCAAGAACCAGTTGCGCGCAGCTCACCAGACGCTTCTTCCCAATAGGTCTCCTCTCAACATTCCTGCATCGACAAAATGATGCTGCTTACCTTTATGACTTTTATTTTCATTGTCATACACAAGGAAACCTAATTATGTAAAATGATATGATTGGGGCCATACTGTGAGAAAGTGTGGGTGGCTGCAATGTAAATGAAGTTCTCGTAGTAGAGCTTGTTGTATTCTCTGAAGAAGTTCATGTCTGCTGTGACCTCTGAGGATCCCGCTCCCTTCACTGTCAGCGTGAGGTAGGGGGGGAGTGTGGGCTCATCGCAGGCGTAGTCCAGCAATGAGCCAGCCTTCACCTCAGTGTGCAGCCGGATGTCAGCCACACCATGCTGCCAAAACTGGATAGGCACCTGAAGGGTTTCAAACAATGGAATCGAAACAATTTATGCTTCAAATAGGTCTTTTATATTTGGCTAACACACAGCAAACAATACAGCCCTGTCATCAAGAAACCACAGTCTTAGTAAGAAAATGATGTCATTAAATGTCACTTGAGTGTCAATATAATCTTTGAAAAGTACTCATTCATTCATGCATACATACATACATATATACATACATATGTACATACATACAAAAATATATATATAAATTCCCCACTCGCCCTTTGTGGGCGGTCCTGTGTCTCCTTCAAGCTCGGGTCCTCTACCAGAGGCCTGGGAGCCTGAGGGTCCTGCGCAGTATCTTAGCTATTCCTAGGATTGCGCTCTTCTGGACAGAGATCTCAGATGTTGTTCCTACGATTTGTTGGAGCCACTCTCCCCGCTTGGGGGTTACAGCCCCAAGTGCTCCTATCGCCACTGGTACCAATGACGCCTTTACTCCCCCCACATCATTTCCAGCTCCTCTTTCAGGCCGTGGTATTTCTTGAGCTTCTCGTGTTCCTTCTTCCTAATGTTGCTATCACTTGGGTTTGCGATATCTACCACTACCGCCTTCTTATCCTGCTCGTCGATCAACACGATATCCGGTTGATAAGCCACCCCCATCTTATTGGTCTGGTTCTGGAAGTCCCACAGGATCTTAGCTCCGTCATTCTCAATCACCTTTGGAGGTGTCCACTTTGATCCTGGAACCTCCAGTCCATACTCGGTGCAGATGTTTCTGTATACTATGCCAGACACTTTGTTGTGAAGCTCCAAGTATGCCTTACCTGCTTGCATCTTGCACCCTGCTGTTATGTGCTGCACTGTCTCAGGGGCATCTTTGCACAGTCTGCACCTTGGGTCCGGTCTGGTATGGCAGACCCCGGTCTCTATCGATCTTGTGTTCAAGGCCAGTTTTTGTACTGCCATGATCAGTGCCTTTGTGCTGTCGCTGAGACCAGCCTCTGGGATGTTTTCTCGATATCAGCCACTTCCTCTATCTGTCGGTGGTACATCCTGTGCAGGGGCTAGTCCCTCCATGATGGTTTCTCCTCACTGGGTTTCTGCTGCCTGAGGCATTCACTTAGATCATCATTGGGGGCCATCTTCCTGATGTATTCCTGGATCTTGGTTTTTTCATCTTAGATTTTTCATCTTGGATAGTGGCTCTGATGCTCACTAATCCTCGGCTTCCTTCTGTCCACTTAGTGTACAGCCTCAGGGTGCTGGACTTGGGGTGAAACCCTCCATGCATGGTGAGGAGCTTCCTTGTCTAGATATCGGTGGCTTCTATTGCCTCCTTTGGCCAGGTTATTATACCAGCAGGGTATCTGATGACAGGCAGGGCATAGGTGTTGATGGCTCAGATCTTGTTCTGACCATTCAGCTAACTTCTTAGAACCTGCCTTACTCTAGATAGGCATTTGGCTGTGGCTGACTTCCTTTCGGCCTCTTTATGATTCCCATTTGCCTGTGGGATCCCAGCGTATTTGTAGCTGTCTTGAACATCGGCTATGTTGCCTTCTGGTAGTTCAACCCCATCAGTTGTGATAATCTCACCTCTCTTTAATATCATCCATCTACACTTGCCTAGACTGAAAGACATGTTGATGTCATTGATGTATATCCTAGTGATGTGGATCAATGAATGGTGAATGGAACCGGTATCCGAGGCCACTCTTTGTGACGATCTGGCTGAGGGGGTTCAGCCGAATGCAGAACAGCAGGGGAGGATAGGGCATCTTCTTGGTATATGTCGCACTTGAAGCTAACTTGGGCACTTTTCCCATACAACAGTTACACGCCAAAACCGTCTACTAATTCATCAAATCTGGGCTTCAGAGACATGAAGGTAATGAAAGGAGTACTTATGTTGGGGCTGTAACAGAGATTTACCTCAGACATGTTATCGATACGGAAGGGTGGAGGCAGCTGGTCAGTGTCGGTGAAGGAGATCTGGTAGGTGGCTCCCTTCAGGGTGATCTCTGTCCGCAGGAAGAAACAGTTCCCCAGTGTGTCCCTGTTCAAGAACGAGATCCACTTAAAACCTGTCAAATGTTTCACTCACGTCATTTAAGCTTTAAAAAAACAGAACAAAAAAACAAAATCGCAATATCAACAATGACAGCTAAAATCACATTGTATTTTAGAGCTGCAAGCAGCACACTGATTCATTTAACCCCTCCTCTTTGAACAAGCTTGGCATCAAGACATGACCATGCACAGAACAAAGAATACATTTCTACAGGTTCAGTAAAAGCCCAGCGCTCTGTGTGTGACTGGATGGATCGAGAAGTTTAGAATTAGCATACAATACTCTTTGAATATTAATATTGTAATATTCTATGAACCTCAAATCCACCTTTTTCAGTGAGTGCTGAATTGGCCTTGTCTGTCATATCTACTGTACTTTGTATTAATACATCAGTACAAGCAAAAGAAAAAAATGTATTCTATATATTCAGTATACACACACACACACACACATATTTACATATATACTGTATATGTTTGCATATACTGCTTATCAAGGGTTTTTGATAATTAATTAATGATATGGCTGGCTTATTGGACATTGAACATTTTCATTATAGCACTTCAAAAATGCACTACTTGTGCTCAAATGCAGTATGCAGCCCAAATGGAAACTAGTAACTAAAAAGTGCAATATTTACCTCTAAGATGTTTTGGAGTGGTAACATTCAGCAGTAGATGAGAAGATCCACAAAATTACCTGAATATATGTTTTTATGCATTTAGTATGTGGTATGTAATTTTTTTTTTTTTTTTTTTTTTTTTTTTTTT